>JASVER010000116.1:1106368-1233097 GCA_030449065.1 Oceanodroma leucorhoa
GAGAAGAGAAGAGAAGAGAAGAGAAGAGAAGAGAAGAGAAGAGAAGAGAAGAGAAGAGAAGAGAAGAGAAGAGAAGAGAAGAGAAGAGAAGAGAACCTGCTTTTCCTCCTTTCCCACCTCTCTGCAAAGCAGCATATCCCACTTGCAGAAGATCTCTGTTCCTTGCAGCCGACTCCTCCACCTCCCCTGTGCGTGTCCTAGGCTATCTGGGATGGAGCCAGGTATGAAGCTAAAGGCATCTTTCACATCCCGGCTTCTGCATGGGGAGTTTTGGATCTCAGGCTAGCAGGGAATGCCTGCTGGCAGGAACGATGCTCACTAGTGAAAAAGCGGCCTGGGTCAGGCTCCATCTGCACTGATGCTGGACTGCAGAAAAGCCTAATCTCCCAATTCGCCATGGTCAGCCCCAGACTGTGCGAGGTCACCTGGCCATGTCGTGGTTCAGATGTGCACTGGGGAAGGGCAGTCCTCCCCTGCCGTATCCCAGCCGCTCGGCACTGGGTGTGCTGAACTGCAAGACAGGACACTATCCCCATATCACTCAGCACTGCAATTCAGCGGGACTGAATCCAGCAGCAGAGCCTCACGGATGCACTGACAGATGCCTGCTATAGCTCGTTCCTCTCTCCCAATTCATCTCCCCTGTTTTTTCCTGCCTAATGCAGGGATGACAGCCTCCAGGGTGCTGGGACCCCAGAGCAGGGCCAGGACATGCAGCTAGCAGCCTCAGCATCTGATTCAATTCCACAATCAATCTTGCTGCTTGTGTTTTGCCAATTACCCAGAGAAGCAGCTCAGAAAACAGCCGTGATGGCAGCACAGATATAACTGCAGGTTTACATCTTAAGCACGGGAAGGAAACGGGCAGCAGCTGGAGCTGCCTCTTTGGTTGTGTGCCAGCAGAAGGTGCATTGGCAGCGCTCGTACCTGCCAGCAGATGAAAGCTATGCTTAGCTCTGCCAGGCACAGTCCATCGTCCCAGCTTGTGAGCTTCCTCCAGAGCAGGGAGGTGGTCTCACGGGTCTTTTTCTACTTGGGGTTTTGTTGCTACACAGGATGACTCAACACAGCTAAAGCCTCCACATTCCCATTAACTTGAGCATAAGCATCTAAATTAATTAATTTTGCAAGGTTTGGCTCCAGCTTGGCACTTCAGTGCAGTGGTCTGCTCAAAGCTACCTCCAACTAGAAGGTGTGCTCAGCAAGATGCACAATGCAAAATTTGCCCCGTTTAAGGCTGAGTGAGCTGCTGCCTTTGAAAGCACTCTGCACTTTGAAAGCTTTCTGGCTGCTAAGGAAGTCGTCGCTGTGTCCATGAATTCCTCCCCCATGGGAAGGAACTGGCTCTGTTTGCTTTCTAGGCAAACTAGAGGTGTTTGTGGGGCTCAGGTTTACTGTGGGTCCCAAAATATTGGTGTGTGTTCAGGCTCCAGCTCCTGAACCTGCGGGAACGGTCACCTTCCACGCAAACAGGAAAATTAGGAAATGAAGGCTAGAAAATGTGACCCAAAGGCACCCAATCTAGGAGGGTAAAAACCTCGAAGTGGATCTTTTTTTTTAATAAACCACCTGGAAATTTAGGCTTTTTAATAGCTGGGCCCTTCCAATCAGTGCGGGTGATTCATTCAGCACTAGGTGAGGGGCTCCCCTGAAGCTGAAGGTGCCAAAACAGGTCGAGTGAGGCACAGAAATGCCCTTCGAGAAGTTCGGGTCCAGGAGATATTTTTCCTGGGCACTTCCAAGGGCAGACCGCAGGAGCTACGGCTGCTTCGTGGAAAGCTGTCACTTCTGCCACCCTCAAAACCTCATGAATATTTACTTTCAGAAAGCCACGGGGACAAGACTTGGTTCTTATAGAGTGCCCGGAGCGTGCTGGAGGCTTGGCAGCCGATAAAAGGCCTTTAACCTAAAATTAGCTGTGGAGCAGCAGGCAGGGGAGCGGGCAGGGGGAAGCAGGTCAGACCGTGAGTGGAGCGGCTGCTCCGGCTGCTCACCCGGGTCTCCAGTAACATCATTTGTGGTTCTCCTCTGTTCTTGGGATTTCTAGTGCTGGTTAGTCTTTCTGACAGCTAATCCCAGCCCAGAAGCGCACCAGCTCTCTTAGCATCACCCGCCCTGTCTCCTTAAGCTTGGCTTGTGTGGGTTCAGTAATTTAGTAAGCTGTGGGTTTGCCAGGAGGTCTCTTTTCCTCCTCATGTACAAGCAGCTCAGGAGAGGGTGTCCTCCACAGATTCATTTTGCTCCTATGGACCGAGCCACTCTTGCAGGGACCAGCGTAAAAGCCTCTCTGAGCTGCTGGGCATTTACAGCTGGGGCTCTGCAAGAGGATTAGAGCCTGGTCAGCCTCAGAGGGATGCTCTAAGGTCTTGGTGTCCTTTGATGCCTAGTAACAAGGATCCAAGAAATGCCTTAGCAAGGTAAAATTTTTTGAAAGAGGAGGGCTGTGTCCTTGTCCTTGGCCGAGTTATGTCCGAATGGCTTCCACCGGGGCTGAATCCCCAGCTCCTGAGTGGTGCCACGTGCGAGGAGGTCAGAACTAAATGAATCGCCAATCTGTCACTGCATCCGGGCAGAGATCGAACATTTATTATCCCGCGTGGTACACCTATAGGGAATGCGTGTCCTGCGCTCTCAGCAGACAAAGCAGCATGGGCAGAGAGAGCAGCGGTGATTTATGTCATGCTGCCAATGTGCTGAGCCAGCACTGGAGCCTGCTGCACCCTGTCCCTTCCCAGGGCGGTGAACTGCCTCCCGAGCAAATTCACACGTGTGCTCTATAGCCAGCACGTTCAAGACAACATCCCGCTCTCCAGTGAAGCGATGTAGGTCAGAGAACTGCTTCTCTGAGGTACCTCCATCCTTTTGACCTCCTCCAGTTGGGGAGAGGACAACTTCCAGGATTATTTCTCGGGTCCTGCAATCTGACATTGGTGTGTTTAAATCCATCCAATGTTTGCTTGTGGGGGTCTACACTTGCCCGGCATTTCCCCAGCTCCTGCCTTCAAGAGCTGGGATTTCCCAGTGGTTCCCCTTTCCCCTTCCCAGTTTGGGCAGAGCAAACAGGGGCAGCTGCCACCAGCCTGGCTGGGAGGGTGCAGGGGTCCCCGGGAGGTGCTGGCTGATGGGGACTGGCTCYGAGGAGGCACGTAGGGAGCATGGGGAGATGGAGGAGGAGAAAAAGGGCTGACGRAACAGTGGAGGGTGCTGGGAAAGAGGGAAGCAGTGACAGCAGCAGACCAACAAGGCTGGAAGAGCAGACCTCAGGCAGATGGAAACCTTTTGAGAATTGGGCTAAAACAAACTGGAGTCCCAAAAGCCAACCCCCTCCGTCATGAGAGGGATCTGGACCAGCATCACCCTTTGCAACTTCCTCAGCTTGCATCTGCTGGAGAGCAGCAGCAGTTTGGGAAATCGGGCCCTTTTCCAGTGTTTTTCAGCCCTATGAGCACTCTGCTTGGGCAAACCGGGGGATCCTCTGTGCTTTCATTTACCACGTTGCAAACTAAGCTTAAAGCCCGGCTTGTAAAGGATGTTACAGAGGCAAAGCAGAGTGTATCAATGCTTTTACCAGGGTGAAGTACAGAGCAGGATCCCAACGCAATGTGTGTGCAGGAACTTCACAGGGTCTCTTACCACAAACACAAGCACCCGGCTTCAAGCCCAGGGGGAAGAGTCGTGCTGTGCTTAAGAAAAAGGGTTTCCCTTAGGAAATGTCCTTTGTGCCTGGCCGGGGGGTTTCGGGAGGCACCATGCTGCTGCTGGGTGAGGGCTGTGTCCCAGGCCGGTGTCAGGGCTGCCACCCCGGTGGGGACGGCGTGGGGACGGTCACCGCACAGACTGTAGATGCCACCCAGGGGACACAGGCAAGACCTCACTCCAGTGCCTTCTCACTTGCAGGAAATAATCACCGAAGACCCAAAATAGGGGGCCCAGAAACAACCGCTGGTTTTTACATGGCAGCAACGTGGTGCTCAGCTGGCCGACAAGAGCTCGTTGCTAGTCCATGAGCATTTTCATGAATTTGCTGTATTTCAGGCTATACCTGCTGCTGAGCATGTTTCATGTGGGCTTAGGTTTTACCGTGGTTTGCAGGAATGGCCCACACTGCCGTGACAGGGACATTCTGCCACATTCGGGGAGCAAAGGAGTACAAAAAGACAGATGAGTAAATAACCTCCTGGCTGCTGAGACATGACTCTGATCTCTGCACACATAACTTTTTAGCAAGGGAAGAAGAAGAACATGCAGGAATATGACTAATGTGCACAGCCATTATGCTTATGCTGCAATGAGATTGCATCGTTGATACAATCATGTCTAACCTGAGGCAATCCAGGACCTTTGTTGGCTTTTACAAGCTCAAGGGGCTGCAGAGGCAAATTGCTTCTCGGTGACAGACAGCAGGGAGTGGAGGTTTGTTCTCAGAGCAGAGGTCCATCACCGCAAACCAAAACCTCTGGTTTGACTTCTGCCAGGGCCCTTGGGTGCCCAGAAAAATGTTAATATTGTCAAACTCTACCTGGGTTTTAAGCATTGCCTGGACCAGAGATATCTCGATGAGCTGTGGGTTTTTTTCCAGTCTTCAGCGTGTTTTTTTTTCCTATTCTCACTCTGTTACCATCATTTAGCACGCTCAGTTAGCTGGGGACCAGAAGCACTTGGCTTAGCCTGGGGGGAGAAGGAGCCTGTGCATCTTGTTTGAGATCAGCTCTTCTTCCCTGTGATGCCATCAGATCCTGGGGTTGCTCTGGTCCCTTCAAGCTGCTTTTATTTCATGTGAATCTCTGTAAGAGCTCGACTGTGCTTTAGGTTTTACTCTAACATGAGCTTTATAGGGCTGCAGCTCCCATCAGGAGTCAGGAAAGGAAACCCTACTGATGCAGACCAGGGTTTGGTCATGGGATGCTGGGACTATGGCAATGGCTCAGCCAGATTTCCACCCCTAAATCCAGTGTCTGGAAGCTGAAATCATGCCCTGTTTCCCAATAGCGGGACGAGCCCAGAGCCTGGATCTCCTCCATGCCATGCCCAGTGGCTTCTCCACTGTGCTTGTGCTGCTGTGATGAAGGTGCATGGGGAGCTTGAGCCGCAAAAGTAATAGTTGTGAAACGAGTTTGTGTGATTAACCTCGTTATTCCAGCCAAAGGACCTGGATCAGCCCCCAGTCAGCTTAATGGCTGCTTTGCGGATATTACCCAGCCGATACATCTTCCATGTAATCACCGTGCTGTAAGGATGAGACAGACTGATCTATGGATGTTTGCCTGCCATTTAACCAGCCCTGTAATGGTGACCGGGGATTATTTAACACAAAATAATTGAGGGGTTGGGAAATGCCATTCAGTGGATAACGGCGATCCAGATGGGTTCACTGGGGAAAAGGCCTGAGGGCATCCCGGTATTGAGCTTGGGAGAGTTTTTTTAAGGCACTAAAATATTTTGTAAAGCAAAACCACATCTTTCACCTTTGTTCTTTCAGTTCATTTTGTTTTAACTTTTATATTAGTTGGTGGGGGAAGGTCGTGATCTATTGATTATGCAGGTTGGCAGTGATGAGGTTGTGGAGAGAAGTCCCAAAGCGATCAAAAGGGACTTCAGGGCACTGGGGCGATTGGTTGCAGGATCAGGAGCACAGGTAGTGTTCTCCTCAATCCCGTCAGTGGCAGGGAAGAAAACTGAAAGGAACAGGAAAACACACCTGATTAACACGTGGCTCAGAGGCTGGTGCCATCGGTGGAATTTTGGCTTTTTTGATCATGGGGAGGTTTACACGGCACCGGGCCTGCTGGCGACGGATGGAGTTCAGCTGTCTCAAAGGGGGAAAAGGATTCTCGCTCACGAGTTGGCGGGGCTCATCGAGAGGGCTTTAAACTAGGTTCAAAGGGGGAAGGGGATAAAATCAGGCTCGCTAGAGATCAGCCTAGGGGTGGCATGCCGACGTCAGGGGTGAGATCGATAGAACAGCTCAAGTGCATCTACACCAATGCACGCAGCATGGGCAGCAAACAGGAGCTGAAGCCATTGTGCAGCAGGACAGCTATGACTTAAGTCGCCATCACAGAAACATGGTGGGATGACTCTCATGACTGGAGTGCTGCGATGGATGGCTACAAGCTTTTCAGAAGGGATAGGCGAAGAAGGAGAGGCAGTGGGGTGGCTCTGTATGTTGGGGAGTGTTTCTATTGTACAGAGCTCGAGGATTGTGATGATCAGGTCAAGTGCTTATGGGTAAGGATGAGGGGGAAGGCCAACAAGGCAGATATCCTGCTGGGGAGTCTCTTATAGACCACCCAACCAGGATGAAGAGGCACACGAAGCATTCTACAAGCGGCTGGCAGAAGTCTCGCAATCGCTAGCCCTTGTCCTCGTGGGGGACTTCAACTTACCCGACGTCTGCTGGAAATACAACACAGCAGAGAGGAAACAGTCTAGGAGGTTCCTGGAGTGTGTGGAAGATAACTTCCTGATGTAGCTGGTAAGTGAGCCTACCAGGGGAGGTGCCTTGCTTGACCTGCTGTTTACCAACAGAGAAGAACTGGTGGGAGACGTGGTGGTTGGAGGCCATCTTGGGCTTAGTGACCATGAAATGATAGAATTCTCGATTCTTGGGGAAGTAAGGAGAGGGGTCAGCAAAACCACTACCATGGACTTCCGGAGGGCAGACTTTGGCCTGTTCAGGCCACTGGTTGAGAGAGTCCCTTGGGAGGCAGTCCTGAAGGGCAGAGGGGCCCAGGAAGGCTGGAAGTTCTTCAAGGAGGAAGTCTTAAAGGCGCAGGAGCAGTCTGTCCCCATGTGCCGCAAGAAGAGCTGGCAGGGAAGACGACTGGCCTGGCTGAACAGGGAGCTTTTGCTGGGACTCAGGGAAAAAAGGCCAGTCTATCACTGTTGGAAGAAGGGGTGGGTGACTCAGGAAGAGTAAAAGGATCTTGTTAGGTCATGCAGAGAGAAAATTAGAATGGCAAAAGCCCAGCTAGAACTCAATCTGGCCACTGTCGTAAGAGACAACAAAAAATGTTTCTACAAATACATTAACGACAAAAAGAGAGTCAAGGAGAATGTCCATCCTTTATTGGATGCCGGGGGGAACATTGCCACCAAGGATGAGGAAAAGGCTGAGGTACTGAATGCCTTCTTTGCCTCAGTCTTTAGTAGTCAGACCAGTGATCCTCAGGGTATTCAGCCCCCTGAGCTGGAAGACAGGAACAGGGAGCAGAATAAACCCCCCATAATCCAAGAGGAAGAGGTTAACGACCTGCTAGGCCATGTGGACACACACGAGTCTATGGGGCCAGATGGGATCCACCCAAGAGTACTGAGGGAGCTGACGGAGGAGCTTGCCAAGTCGCTCTCCATCATTTATCAGCGGTCCTGGTCAACAGGGAAGGTCCCGGACGACTGGAGGCTTGCCAATGTGACACCCATCTACAGAAGGGCCGGAAGGAGGACCCGGGAAACTACAGGCCTGTCAGCCTGACTTCAGTACTGGGGAAGATCATGGAGCGGTTCATCTTGAAGGCGCTCACAAGGCAGGTGCGGGACAACCGGGGGATTGGGCCCAGCCAGCATGGGTTCATGAAGGGCAGGTCCTGCTTGACCAACCTGATCTCCTTCTGTGACCAAGTGACCTGCCTAGTGGATGAGGGGAAGGCTGTGGATGTGATCTACCTGGACTTTAGTAAGGCCTTTGACACTGTCTCCCACAGCATTCTCCTAGAGAAGCTGGCGGCTCATGGCTTGGATGGGTGTACTCTTTGCTGGGTATAAAACTGGCTGGATGGCCGAGCCCAGAGAGTTGTGGTGAACAGTTAAATCCAGTTGGTGGCCGGTCACAAGTGGTGTTCCCCAAAGTTTGGGTTTGGGGCCGGTCTTGTTTAACATCTGTATCAATGATCTGGACGAGGGGATCGAGTGCTCCCTCAGGAATTTTGCAGATGACACCAAGCTGGGCGGGAGTGTTGATCTGCCTGAGGGTAGGAAGGCTCTGCAGAGGGATCTGGACAGACTGGATCAATGGGCCGAGGCCAATCGTATGAGGTTCAGCAAGACCAAGTGCCGGGTCCTGCACTTSGGTCACAACAACCCCAGGCAACGCTCCAGGCTTGGGGAAGAGTGGCTGGAAAGCTGCCCAGCGGGAAAGGCCCTGGGGATGCTGGTCGACGGCCGGCTGAACATGAGCCGGCAGTGTGCCCAGGTGGCCAAGAAGGCCAACGGCATCCTGGCCTGTGTCAGGAATAGTGTGGCCAGCAGGAGYAGGGAGGTGATCGTGCCCCTGTACTCGGCACTGGTGAGGCCGCACCTCGAATCCTGTGTTCAGTTTTGGGCCCCTCACKACAAGAAGGACATTGAGGTGCTGGAGCGTGTCCAGAGAAGGACGACGAGGCTGGTGAAGGGTCTGGAGCACAGGTCTGATGGGGAGCGGCTGAGGGAGCTGGGGGTGTTTAGCCTGGAGAAGAGGAGGCTGAGGGGAGACCTTATCGCTCTCTACAACTACCTGAAAGGAGGCTGTAGCGAGGTGGGTGTTGGTCTCTTCTCYCAAGTAACTAGCGATARGACAAGAGGAGATGGCTTCAAGTTGYRCCAGGGKAGGTTTAGATTGGATATTAGGAAAAATTTCTTCACYGAAAGGGTWSYCARGCATTGGAACAGGCTGCCCAGGGAAGTGGTGGAGTCAYCATCCCTSGAGGCTYTCAAAAAACGTGTGGATGTGGCRCTTTGGGACATGGTTTAGTGGGCATGGTGGTGTTGGGTCRKCRGTTGGACTTGATGATCTTAGAGGTCTTTTCCAACATTARCGATTTTATGATTCTATTCTATGATTCTATGATMTGTCACYGTRRAGGTCTCCACACKGGGGCCRAGCACCTTAAACTCCCYTCTTCCCACCCCAAACAAGACAGCTGAAGGGCAGATGAATCAAGCCCTCAGCAASGCAAAGCTAGAAGAGGGAAGAAAGTAGTCAGATACAGGGGAAAAAAATCACCTCAAAGAATGCATCAAAAGCATCGAGTGAAGRACCGGCCAGGCTGYGTGAAAGCTCTKCAAAGTCAGAGGTATTTGCTGARCYTTGTATAACACATACAAAAATTTCCTAGAATCTTCCTGGAAAATGAGATGTAGTTGAGCTGATGGAAGGGAATTATCCAGAGATACCCTGCTAATATGTTGTGACAAGCTCCCTGCTGCARTGCATTAGGTCCCCACTTAAATGCAGCAGCACAGAGAGAGCGTGAATGAGTGAGAGCTAGGGAGAGGTTCCCTGTGCGCAGCCGTGACACCGAGACACCTCAGAGAGGGGGAGAAAGACAACCAGAGTCACTGGCACTGACCCATGGCAGGAGGTAGCCTGGCTGTGTCAGTAAATACTTTGGATCACCGTTTGCTCTGAAACTGGGGGGTGGGTGTGGGTGGGGGTGGTGGTTTTCCAGCTTTGATGCTTCATGAATATTGGAGGTGAAGGAAACCAGCCAAGCRGGATCAAACCCTGGTCACRGGGATGCTGGTGAGCTACAGCAGATCGTTGGGCTCTTTGGTATAATCTGGAAGCCAAAAAATCTTAGTCAGATCCTACCAGCAAAGGAGCTGGTCCTAAAAAAGTAATTGGGTCTCTCTCTCTCTCTCTGCCTGTATGTACCTTGGTATGTATGAACTTATTTCCGCAGTGCCTCTATTTCAATAACAGCTTTTCCCTGGGGATGTAAGAGTTGGTACCAGCAGGAGCAAAAAGGCTCTCACATTGCACAGTGTGATATGTGAACTGGAAAAAAGCAGACTTTTGTTCCACTATGATTTGCAGAGGTTTGCTGTTTGTGTTTGTGAGAGTTTGGAGGGGCACCATGTGTTCACAAGGAAGATGCCTTGCAACCAGCCCGTCATYGGAACCTACAGACCAAGGAGGGGAYATCCTTCGTCCACCTGGGCTGACCGGATTGAGATGAAATGAAGACATGGGGAATGACTCAGAGRGCCCAAGGAACAACTGAATGCAGCTCTACTCATCRCAGAGATTATCTGCAAGGCAGAGTCTGGCCCACCTCTGAAAGCAGAGGTGGACAAGGCTGAGTTTGTCCCCTTCTACGTCCCCAGAGTGTTGCTGGTGGAGGGGATGAGGATGGGACAGGCTCCCAATGCTGTTTCCAGCATCTAAAGCCACAGCTGGMATTTCCAGGGACTGGACCCCATTTGTACCCCACGTGCAGCGGGAGTTGCATGTTCTCACTGCAAACCAGCACACATGACTGGATGCCAAATGTTCCCCCGATGGTGATGGGGCAGTGTCGGGCTGAGCTTCACCTCACAGGGCTGTCCCCCAAGAGGGGCCGGGACGGAGGGACTTTTCCAGGCAGCTGCAACTGCCTTGCAAACAGTGTGGAGACCTGCTGGTCTCAGCCAGGMTGACAGCACAGCAGCCGCTGCAGAGGGAATTGCCGGAGGCAAAGAGCAAATCTAAAGGATCAGCTGGAAAACACCGAGCGGTGCCAGACGAGCAGGCAGAGCACCGGGGTCCAGCCACAGTGCCTGGGGCAGGCAGGCGGGCGGAGGGGGGCCCTGCCTGTCTTCAGTGTGGGACCAGCTGGGATAACTGCTCTGCTCCACAGGGAACTGCCTGGGGGGACCTTTGCTGGATTAGAAAGCGGAACATTTCTGCACCTAATTGACTTGACAAAAGCATGCCATGCCGGAGGACATGAGACAGTCCCAGGAGTAGCAGAGAAAGTGCCATCGCCCTTGCTCGGGCCGCTGCGGCTGCCCTAGACCTTGCTGTGGGCAGCGTTTCCAGCCAAGTAATTTCTGATGTCCCTATACGCATGACCAGTCCGTTCCCACATGCTCTCTTTCCAATGCTCTCCTTTAGCTTCTTGAAAAGGATGTGTGAGTTAGCTCGGTGCCAGAGCTGACCAATTCATTCAAGCATTGGGAGAGAGCAGCAGGGTCCTGTTCACCGCACCCCGCTGGCACCACCACCCCACGGACTCTTCAAGCATCRCTGCCCTGATTTAAGGTGCTCTTTTCTGAAAAAAGGGGAACTTGCRGAAACCAATGAGCAGGTTCATAACCCAGCTCTCATTACAGGAGGAGTGGAAAACTTCGGTTTCATTCACAGCAGACCCCCACAAACCCACAGGTCAGGATTTATTCCTACTCAAGTCCTCTTCCAGCACCAGTCCACTCACTTCTGGACAAGGGTGAGCTGGTAAAACACTCAGCTGCTGAATAAGAAAGTCACTGCTGTAAGAATTAGGCTAAAAGCGTTAAGTGAGGGGAATCACAAAGTAATTTAAGTCAGAAGGGATGTCTGGGGACTTCTGGGTCACGTTTCATCTTGTCCTAGGGCTGGATCCTGTGATAGGCCAAAGGATGTTCCTAGGAGAGCTCACATCTCTGTGCTGAGGATGGTGTCTGGGGACACCCCTGCYGTCCCCTCCTCAGCTCAGACGCAGGCAGGTTTGCGTTCACCAGCTCCATGCACATCGTGCCATCRGGGACCTGAGAAAGGAGGGTGACCCCAATGTCCCCTGTGAAGGAGCCACCCTGCCTGCAACTGCCTGGAGACAACTAGGCTGTCTTCTCCATCCAAAGGGTCCTTCTCCTACCACCCTTGATTTTCCTTTTCTTTTTCTTTTCTTTTTCTTTTCTTTTTCTTTTATCTTTTCTCTCTTTTCTCTTTTCTCTCTTTTCTCTTTTCTCTTTTCTTTTCTTTTTTCTTTCTTTTTTCTTTTATTTTCTTTTTTCTTTTCTTTTCTTTTATTTTATTTTATTTTTTTCTTTTCTTCTCTTTTCTTCTCTTCTCTTCTCTTTTCTTCTCTTTTCTTCTCCTTTCTTCTCTTTTCTTTTCTCTTTTCTTTCTCTTTTCTTTCTCTTTTCCTCTTTCCTTTTCTTTCTCTTTTTTTCTTTTTCTTTTTCCTTTTCCTTTTCCTTTTCCTTTTCTTTTTCTTTTTCTTTTTCTTTTTCTTTTTCTTTTTCTTTTTCTTTTTCTTTTTCTTTTTCTTTTTCTTTTTCTTTTTCTTTTTCTTTTCTTTTTTACATTATAGCTCATCTTCAAAATCTATAGAAATGGTATTTAGAAGCAATTTGTATCTTCAACCATCTTTTTTGCACAGCAGCCTGGTCATTTGCTATTCACACTTTGGGAAGATTTAATTTCATTGTCTCCTGACAACTTCCATTTTCACTTGTGCAGGTACTGAGCCTCTGTGGGGCCCACACTTCAGCTTAAGACACATTTCTGAAAAGCTCTYTCAACTGGAGGCAGATTCCTGGCTTTGCTGCAATTTGAAAAGTATTTGCATATGAAATAAAAAAGTCTTATTTCAGGGAGAAGTGCCAAAGGGCTGCAACCAGTTAGGACCAAGTCCCGAAACCTGGGAGCACATATGTTTCCGGGAGGAAGAAGGAAAAAGGTGTGTTGGAGAGACAGAATAGAGAGAAAACGAACAAGCAAGGATGAAAAAGAGACAGATGCAGGAGTGAGAGAGAAAGCAGTGTGCTGCAATCCCTCTCTTCCCTTCAATCCCTTGCAAGAGAAATGTAAATCTCTCTCTTTTACAGAAGGGAAGAGACACAAATTATAAGGTTGTCCTCCTAGCCATCACCTCTGGAGAGCTTAGGGTGTTTTTGGAGAGTCTCAAGGCYCTAGTGCTCTTCTGGCATGCAATAAAATAGCCAGTAACCCCTTCAAAAATCCATCCTTTCACACTGGGGGGGATCCAGCCAGGGTGCAGCCCACATTCCCCTGCCCCTGTGCCGTGGAGAAGGGTGAAGGCTGTTCTTGGTGGTGGTCTGCCTGTTCAGCCTGTTGGGTTCAGGCAGCCCATGAGCACACAGCCCTGAGCTATCTGAGCTTGCCTCCAGCCCTGGAGACTTAGTTTTTACCATTTCCCTTGCCCTGACTGCAAACATAGGGCTTCCCATGGCTTGTTCTTTTAAACAGCATCTTCCAAAGCAGGGTCAAATGCAATAAATTGAAAAGGAACTGAAATGAAAATAACCCTGAGTGTGACATTCCTTGGAAGCTGCCTGAGTCTCTGTCCCCACAAAGCCACCAACCGTAATTTGCTCTTTGGAGGGAGGCTCTGATCTCCCATGGTCTAATGACAGTGTGCAGGGCCGTGTGGCTAATTGCTGCTTTTGTCTTCTCCACATTTCATGTTCTATTCCAAAGTGAACTAGGTCTCTAGAGCAGACAGGAGCAGCTGCAAAATTGAAATAAAAAAAAAAAAGAAAGGAAAAGTGAAAGTCCTGGAGTCAAAGACCCACTGGGCTGAATGTAGGACTTAATTATAAACTTCACACATATATGTGTGTACATGTGTCAGGCCTAGGAGAGAGAAGGGGATTGCAGAGTGAGATCCATCATCTAGAAATTTGTCTGATCATTAAAAAAAGTAGGCCATGCACACCAAGGCCAAGAAAAAAAATGACATCTTGTTGCCATTGGCCACGGCCTGTCCCTTCTGGTCTTTTCCAGGCTTTCTCCAGTGCCCCCAGTTTTGARGGTAGTTGCCAGGCTGGGTGGTCCCCCTCGGTTCTCCACCCTTTACCTGCCCTCGCTCACCGCGTACCCCCCTCCTGCTTACAGACCCCTGGGCTTCCAGCTCCGGGCTGCCCTGAGCTGTGCAGATGCCTAACACTTCTTTCTTTCCTCGACTCTCCCAGCTTCTGTTGAACATAGGAGGGCTTGCAGATGTCATTTGCAGAACAGGTAAATACCCATTACATGTTCTAGCCAGAGCCTTCGTAATGTTTCTACAGCCTCAGTGAAAATACAATTTTCTGCAGCTTTCCAAGCTAAGTGCCAGTCAAATAAAGGAATGTTCTTCCTTCTGATTCCTCCCAAGTGTCAGACTGAAGTTAGAACTGTGTCTCCTTCCCATGGGAATCTATTAACTCCTAATGTTATGAGCAATGTTCAGTTAATAATGTTCCTACTTTCTCAATATGCCGTATGTGCATGGAGGGGAGATAATGCCAGCACAAAAGCTTTGTTAATGCAACAGAAATATATCCAGTATACACAGCACTCCTTTCTGAAAGTGCTCTGTGCTGTGTTGTGTGTGAGAGCAGGAGTGCATGAGGGTGTGCGAAGGGGGATGGGGAAAGAARCCATAAGCTTTATTAGAGAGATTGTAATTGAAATTAAATTGCATTTGATGTACCACGATTAGCCATTCCAGAGTGAATGTCAGACAGGCAAAGTGATAGTGCTCATGTGAAATGCCTTGTTCAATCACTTCTCCACATTATTAAAGTTATTTGGAAGCATCTTTCCTTGCCATTGGCAATGACTCGCCTGGCCCAGGGAAGTGCGCATTGAAGACATCATTCATGAGCCAAAAAGCTAAGCGGATGGGAAGTGCTTTGCTCTTTTCTATGAAGGAAGCCCGTCTTTTGCTGTGGGTGTGGAGCTTTGCCTGAATTGAAAGCCTYGGTCTGTCTGCTGATGGGTCTAGACCTACCAAAAGGGTCACAAAAAGGATTAGGGGAGGATTTTGAAACAGATTTTGAAAGACTGGGCTAGCAAGAAGTTTACCCATAGGTAAATATACTGCTTAAGCCATAAGTGTAGAAGTTTCTTTCCCCGTGGATGGGTCTGCACCAGCAGAGGGCTGGGAAAAGCCCTCCATGATGGCTCTGCCCAGGAGAGGGAGGCACCCCCTGAGCCGGCTGCACGGTACCAATGGTACCACCACATACCAGCAGATGTGGTTGGACTCCAAACCTCCAGAACAGGTTGGTGGGGGATTCAGCCAGCCCTGACAGTCCTCAGTGTCCTCCTGTGTCCAGCTGCCACCTTCTAAATGGTTGAAATTCAACTGGAGATGTAAAAGAGACCAACCTGGGAGTCCATTGGGGCAGTTTAGCAGAGGCTCCYCTGTTCGACTGCGCAGTTATATCCTGCAAGTCCCCTGAGCTGTCTCTGGTGACCCATTCGGTCATGATGCCAGTGTTATTTGCCATGGTGGCAGTGCCTAATTAAGCAGCTCCTGCCTCCTCTTCACCCCGTTCCTCACTCCCAGTCCCATACGAGGCGCTCAGTTGTGCTGGAGGTGCACAGCTGGGTTTGCTTAGTCAAACTCTGCTTAGTCAAAGTTTGCTTACCTGGGTCAGGGCAACCCCCGGTATCARTACAGGCTGGGGGATGAAGGGACTGAGAGCAGCCCTGCCGAGAAGGACTTGGGGGTACTGGTGGACGAAAAGCTGGACATGAGCCAGCAATGTGCGCTCACAGCCCAGAAGACCAACCCTGTCCTGGGCTGCATCCAAAGCAGCGTGGCCAGCAGGTCGAGGGAGGGGGTTCTGCCCCTCGACTCTGCTCTGGCGAGACCCCACCTGCAGAACTGCTTCCAGCTCTGGGGTCCTCAGCACAAGAAGGACATGGACCTGTTGGAGAGGGTCCAGAGGAGGGCCACAAAAATGATCAGGGGGATGGAACATCTCTCCTGCAAAGAAAAGCTGAGAGAGTTGGGGTTGTTCAGCCTGGAGAAGAGAAGGCTTCGGGGAGACCTTACTGTGACCTTTCAGTACTTAAAGGGGGCTTATAAGAAAGATGAGGACAAACTTTTTAGCAGGGCCTGTTGCGACAGGACAAGGGGGAATGGTTTTAAACCAAAAGAGGGTAGATTTAGACTAGATATAAGGAAGAAATTTTTTACAATGAAGGTGGTGAAACACTGGCACAGGTTGCCCAGAGAGGTAGTAGATGCCCCATCCCTGGAAACATTCAAGGTCAGGTTGGACGGGGCTCTGAGAAACCTGATCTAGTTGAAGATGTCCCTGCCCATGGCAGGAAGGTTGGACCACATGACCTTTAAAGGTCCCTTCCAACCCAAACTATTCTATGATTCTATGAAATGGATGGGGGAACCAACTGAAGCTTTGAGTTGCCCCCTTCTCCCATTTTCTTTCATGTACTTCTGCCAGCATGAGTGCAGAAGAGGTGTCCCTAAAGGCTCTGCCTTATTGGTTTCCAGGACCAGTGGCAGGTTTCACTGAAGRAAGTTGTCTGAAGGCAGAGCAACAGCATCTCTTTATTGGTTTATTATACAAATGAAGCTCCTTAGAGGTGGAAGTGTTTTCACCRCACTGAACTTGCAGCAATGCAACACTAAAACAATCATTTTGAATCCTGAGAGAATGAACTCTTAAATAATTCAGTCAGGGAGAAAAACGATTCCAGGATGTTTATGAGATGGATGAAGGGATTTTAATTAGTCTGCAAGATTTCTTTTAAACTGCACGGCACTCCGGAAGGGGGTATATTAGCTCCTTTGTGAAGTTTTATGCTGTTTCTAGCATGTGTCTGATGAACTTGCTTTCACTGCAGGAGTGGCACACATCTTTTTTTAACCACGTTAGGAGTCCTCAGGACTAGGAGATGCTGTCGGGTGGTCCCCGGTGTGCAGCGGGCAGTGCTGGGGAAGCGATGCACGGAGAGAAGCAATGTTTTTCCTCGAAATGGCAGGAGGCTGCTGCTGGCAGCTGTCCTGGGTAGAGGCTGCAGGAATTTCTCCCTCATCGTAGATGCCACTTCCAAAGAGGTGGAGGGAAGTACCCTCCRGAGCAGCAAAGAACACAGTTGCGGTAGCTGCAATGAGCTAAATCAGCATTTGAGTCAGCCCTGCCCAAGGAGGGCTTCGATTTCCAGGTATTTCAAACCTGGCCCACTTTTACTTTTCATTAATGGATGAAAAACGTAAAATTGTGCCTGAGTCATATCACCCACCAGTGCCGGGGATGGCGTATTCCTTTGTTGCCTTCGGACCTGCAAACACCCCCCCGTTCCTGCTCCGTGAGTCATCCCCCCCAATGCCATTTACTCAGCACATTCTCCCACTCAGGCTGAGTCACTCACAGCCGCCCCGCTGCCRTGTATTCCCCACCAGGACGGCACCCGCTCAGCAGGAGTTAACCTGGTCTGTGTACTATTGGAGTATAAATCTGGGAATAACCCCACGTTTCTGAGAGGAAGAAGCTAAAGGCAGGAGCTGGGCTCCTTCTGCTCTCTGCAGAGGTTTTGGAGTAGGTGCACACACCTACATCCAGTTCCCCGTACCTGGACCATTGCAGCACAGGTTAATGGCCTAATATGACACTCCTGCTCGCCTGGAGGAAAAAAAACCCAACCTTTTTGTRTTTAAATTTTTTTCCATTTTATGCAGAAAGCCTAAATTTGGRTAAAGCGCATGTATTGAGGACTCTGCCTTTCTGTGGTACAAACTCCAGCTCCGGGCTGCTCTAGCCACAGGCTCATTCTCATAGCCGAGCCCACGATTTCCAGCCCCACTGGAACCTGTTACAGGCAGATGGGATTGCAAAGTCACTATTCAGTTTTCACATCACTAAGCTCTTGAGCCTGATCATTTCTGCTGGACACAGCCTGTTTGCTAGAAAGGCATCCAACTTTGCTCTGGAAACAACAGAAGGATGGCTAGTGCCTTGGTGCATGGATTAGTCATGCTCGTTGCGGAAAAAAACTTGTGCCTCATTTCCAATGCAAAGCTGCTGGGGTTCAGATCCTCACCACTGATTCCTTTTCCTCTAYATTCAGGAGCACTTGAGTACCTTGTATTTTCTCTGCGGGTAGACACTTATTCACTGTTATCAAATCACCTCTCAATCTGGCTTCTTTTCTTTTTTTTTCTTCTTTTTGATCAGCTAACCAGATTGAGCTCTTTAAATCTCCCACAGTATGGCATTTTCTCTAGGACCACATCTGGTCACTGCTTTCAGTCCCTTCTGATTTTTCACCTTCTCTTAGAGACCACAGGTGCTGGCAACAYCTGAGCTGTCCACATACGCAGAGCAAGGGAAGCACATATTTATTAATTGGCCATTTCTGGCTCTAACACAGATATATAGCACAACCAGCCCTTTCAGCCAGGCTGGTGCTTGGTGCTTATGTAGCCTGGTTCATTTTCTGAGCTGTCAAATTCCAGGATACAGACCCTCATAGGTAAGCTTGGCTTGTCCTTTGATGCAGAGCTTTGTTTCTGGGGAGAGATGAAGGGAAGGAAGATGTATAAACAGAGGGATTAGAACAGGCTTATTGTATGGGAGACTTGTAATCACTGGCCTGTCTTCTCTTCTGTGCTATTCACCAATTTAGCAAGCTTTGCACATGCCTTTATTGCATGTGATTTTCTATCTGCTTCAGTGGTGGTGATGAAACGGGAGGGAAGTGTCTGGTTGTGGCTCTGCAGCACTCCACCAGAAACATCCCACCCGAAGGTGATTTCCTCCTGGCAGCTCTTTATTCATCTGCTTCATTAACACTGGCAAGCCAGGCTTTGTCGGGAGAGGTAATATCTTTTCTCAGTCCAGTTGGGCAGTCAAAGTCATTTTCGGGCTTAGTGTTAATTGTTTAATCAGTSCTAAGCCAAAGGCCTTTCAGAAATCAAAATCTACTGTGTTAGAGCAGGTACTTTTATCAACCATAAGTGTGAGACTGAAAATCCACTGACAGAGRCAGCTTCAGTCAATCCATGTCAAGACATTCCCAGCCTTCAGTTCCCAATTAACTGAATCCCATGATCAAGTTTCCCATTATTTTGTCCTTGACCGACACTTGTTCAGCGAATGTGTTGTGGTCTGGGACATCCTGCTTGTCTTCTCTGCACAATGCTCCATCAACTTCTGCAAGTTCTCCCATAAGAAGGATTTCTCACTCATTAGCATTTAATATCAGTGTGCCGGAGAACTCCTTGACCAGCTTTTTGAAGACTCCTGAATGAAAATTATCTCGGATTATCAATTTGAAATTATATAAATATAGTTTTATTCCTATCAGGTGTTGCTTAACAACCGCCTTGGTTACTAATGGACTGAAAAGGATTTTATTTCTCTCACGTCATACACGCATGTTTTGCTGCTCCTTCGCAAATATACAAAATAAATATTATTGGAGATCTTTTCAAGGCTGCCAGTATCTGTTCCTCGGAGATGTACCTCATCAAAGGACGAGTCTGGAAATAACCCAGTTAATGTTCTTAGGGAGAAAAAATGACCACTGTTTTTGTGAGAGAGGAAGCTATTTCTTAAAAGACTTTAAAAGAAAAAACAAAGGCAACCTCTGACTCTTGTTCTGGAAATAATACAATTACACAGAGCACATTAAAGCCCCAAGTGGTCGTTTATAGCACATGATGTGAGAAACTGAAGCCTCCAGGAAAAGCTAAATGAAAAGGAAAAAGGAAACAGAAGTGATGGAGTAACTGTCCCACTATTCATTCATTTCTGTTGGGGGACGTTGCACATCTCAGACACCTACCAGATGCCCTCCCACCCCAGCAAGCAGCTGAAGTGGGGTAAGGGGTGAGTGTTCCTCATACCCAAGGCTGCCAAAATAATTCYTGTGCCTTGGATAGTGAGACTTGCTTCATCTCTGAAACACCTTTCAGCCAGAAAGATTGTTTGAAATATGAATCTAAGTTTCTGCAGACACCTCACAGGTTTCCTCTCTGCCTCTGTTGCTGACCAGAGTCAGATTTAAGGGCTAAGGGTGTGAGTACAGCTACATATCTGGTTCTTCTGGACATCTCAGGGTCTATTGGTGGAAGTGCTTTGCTGATGGTCAGCAGAGCTGTGTGACTGGGAACTTGGACTGCTGTGCTGTAGTGGATATGCAGCTGATTYACTGGCGAAAACTTATTCTCTTACCTTTCTATCGACAGGGTCTTCATGGTCAGCAAAACAGAAACTTGCAGGAGAAATACATCCTTCCCACCTTGCCCTTCTACTGCCTTTCTCTCCCCTCCACCCCCTTGCTGACATCCCATCCCCACGTCCTCCCTGGCGAAGGCTCACCCTCCTCGCCCTCCCACCTCTCCATCCTGAGCCAACACTTCTCTAGCAAGCACTTGCCTAAAAGCCCAGTTCAAAGAAGGAGGGATGAAGGATCTGCGAAGTGGGATGGGAGACAGAGGGGAGCAGGGGTCCTTGCACAGAGCATGGGTTCAGGTACGTCGAGTGAGGGTGGGGGGTGAGTGCCATCTGGGCTGTAAGGAAGGGAGTAGGGCAGATACTGTGCCCCTTCCTAATAACAAACACACACACGGACATAGGAATAAAACAACCCCAAAATAAAATGGGATTTTGCTCAAAAAAGTGCATTGTGAAGTTTAGGGGCAGGATGGCTCAGGTGTCCCAGTCCAGCTCTGCAAGTTCAGACTGATTTCCAAATTTCAGGAAAAAATGACTTTCCTCTTCCTGTCAACTACCTGCAAATGTAGTYAGGGGAAGCGAAGTGCTCTTCGAAACCCTGGATGATGGGCGCAGGCATGCCTTAACCCCGCTGGCCTGGAGCCGGGAGCCCCAAGCCTCGCGTGTCTCTCTGCCATCGCTGTCTTTCTTGTAAGGCTGCTTTGATATGTCAGACTGCAGCACTGGGAACAGACAATAAAAGGCAATCTGTGTTGCTTCCTTTCACAAATCTCAACGGTCCCATCAAAAACCAATTTGGGACGGTGCTAGAAATCCAGTACAGTTTGAAGCAGGGCGGATTATAATTTGTGCTTGCAGTTTAGTTTAAAATCTTTACTTTTCCTAGCTCAGAAAATCAAGAAGCAAGTTGAAAAGACACCCAGCGTCGATTATAATTTCTAAAATATTGTGACTTGAACCAGTCACCTCAATATAACGAGGAGGGTGGAGAGGGAAAGGATGAATCCTGATTTCTCAGTTTGGTGGGGGAAGGGCCCTCCTGCATTTAAGAAAACCAATACCCAGCCAAGGTTGCATCTTCACGAGATGCCAAGCTCAGCCAATCTTCGGGTGAACTGCATACACACATAATCCTCATTACATATTCCATAAACAACTTCCACTCCGCTTCCAGACAGCCGCCCACCAGCCATTGAGCGCGATGATGTTCCTCGCATGACAACCACAAAGTTCGGCAGCTCAGAAGCTGTGGAGCGCAAAGCAAAAAGGCAACCATCCCTTCTGCCATCACCTTCCTCCTATGGTCTCATCCAAGGCACAGCTGAACGTGAGGCCAGAGGATCGCTGGAAAGTGGGGGCACACACCTGGAGCCAGAACATGTTTTCCCATGCCATATTTTGAGATTGGGAGGGTGCCAATTGTAGAATTAGAGTATCTGGCAGAAAACGGCAGTATTTCAGCACAACCTCCAATTGTTTTGGGTGAGGAATGCTTCCTTGGTGCCACATGGCTTCAGTTGAGATTGTTTAAAAGAGACACCTTGAGTTCAGTTGCCCAAACACGGGTGGCTATTGCTGTCTGAGGTGCTGCAAGCTATCTGCGAGGTCCCTGGGGCTGGAAAATATAATATAGGACTGATGGAAATATTACACCCTTCGAAAGAGACAGCCTGAGCACCTTGTTGCATCAAACACRGAGCTAGACATCTCCATCTAGGAAGCCACGACAAGCCCACGTGGCTGGTGAGCTGCCTCACTCCTCCTGTTCCACTCACTGCCTCTCTGCAGGTGAAGCTTAGACACCAACCCCACGTGCTGACACACAGGCAGGCACCTCGCACCAGATACCAGCGYTGAACCTGCGATGAATGCACCCTCTGAAGTAGGCTGCCAGAGAAAAAAAAAAACCACCAAAACCAGGAGTTTATAGGAGAAACAAATGGACAAAATCCCTCAGCTTGTGTTTGGCAGCCAAGATGAGGAGGATGACTCAGCCCTCCCAGCTTTCAAGTGCCTGAATTTGTGACATGAGCAAATGCAGCAAACCACGATGGGATGCAGGTCCTGTTCCTGAGTGCAATTCTCATATTTATTCCAGTACAYGGAGGCAACTCTGAATGCTGCAGAGCTGCTGAAAGCCGTGCTGCTGAATGTGCTGTGAAAGCGAAGGTGGGGTTTGCAGTGGAATAAATAGTACTCCAATAGGAGTTTCTCATCAGGGCTGTCACAGGTCTTCACCAGCCTAATTGGGATGAGGGGTACTTTCCTCCACTGATGTATTGTTTGAGCTGTGGCGGTGGTCTGGCAGCTAGGGGAGGTGCTGAAAGTCATGCAAATTAGCAACATGCAAATGAGAAAAACGTTGTTCTGGTAGAACTGCRCCTGAAATTGAGCTCTGGAGCAAAGGGCTGAGGTACTCTCTGCTTGGAGAACAGATGTGACTCTTCACCTGATGAGCTCTAAGTATTTGACAATGCTACTCCCCACTGCAAGAAAATTCCTGTTGCCTCATCTTCTCCCCTAAATCAGTCATCTGCAGGTGAAAAAAACGGAAAAGACATCCTGCTTATCAAACTAAGACATTTCCTCATCAAACATACTTGTCCTCCTAAACCAAAGTCCCATTCCACACAATGCAAGGCTGCAGTCCCAACACAGAAATGCTTCTCTCTCCCTACCTCATCCACATCATCATGGGAGAGATCATGGTGTGGCCAGGATGAGAGGTCAAAGCAGATAYAGGAAGCTGATAAAAGAGAGCATATTCCAAATTAGACAAAAGGTGGGAAGAGGTACCTGTCTTTCTGCCTCTCATAAGGAGGAGGGGCTCAGCAAATGGGAGGACTTTTTCAATGCATTTGGCAAGTCATTATCTTGTTATATCTCTACATTTGTGAAAGGAACCCACTGAGCTGTGACCTTTYCAGCCCCTGCTTGATGCTCCAGAGATTTCCCTCCCCTTGGGAAATCAACAACAACAAAAAGAAACTTGTGCTTTCCAGTGTCCCCGGGTGTCCCTGCAAAATGATTGTGGCTGCAAGGAGAAGTAAAGGAGCATTGGAGGGACCTGACAGAAAGAAGGAAGCAAATCTTATCAGACATGGCTCTGAGGAGCAATCAGGAATTAGGGTCATGCTGGCCAGAAGCAGAAGGAGGAAACCATAAACGGTTCAAGCATGGACAGACTTACCTGTACCGAGCAGCCAAGTTACAAGTGTGCGCCTAGGTGGTACTCAGGATTTGCACCTTATCAAGAAGTTCAAARAGCAGCCACCACAAGGCTGAGCTCCTGCCCACAGATCTCACCTGAATGGGCAGGAACTCAGCACCTATGGATTGTAGGGAGAAAAAGCTTCTTCTGGTTTCCAGGAATTCCCTTGTCCCTAACGCTCTGCAGTCCAGGAGCCTCAAACACCAAGTGAACCATGGTGTGAGACACCAGTTCATCCAGCAAGGAGCAAGCACGACCCCTTCTCCAAAGCTCTCTGGGGGAGAGCTCAGTGGGTTGCCCTCTGGGTTGTCTCYCTGCTCCTGGTGCCACGTCCCTGAGGTCTTCAAAGGTGTCTTCATCCCTCCCCAGTAACTTCATGGGCTTTCTTCCAGTTCCTGTGACTGGAACAAATACTCTGGCTCCTTTTGGCAAAGCTGTGCAATGGTCTGAGAAATGCTGGCTGGARTTGTGTGTCTGGAATAACAAGGGCRCTGAGAGTGAGTAATAAGCAATTAGATACTAGATTAGCAAACAACACTTAGATTGGATATTAGGAAAAATTTTTTCACTGAAAGGGTAGTCAGGCATTGGAACAGGCTGCCCAGGGAAGTGGTGGAGTCACCATCCCTGGAGGTGTTCAAAAAACGTGTGGATGAGGTGCTTCGGGACATGGTTTAGTGGGCATGGGTGCTGGGTTGATGGTTGGACTCGATGATCTTAGAGGTCTTTTCCAACCTTAATGATTCTATGATTCTATGATTCTATGAACACGACTATAGACTGTCAAAGGAATAACACAGGTCTCTGAAAGACCCTGTGCTATCATATGGAGAAGGATGTGGACACTGAAATGTCCAAATGTAACTTTTAAGGAGGATTAGCATGAATTCAATGCACACCTTATTGCTTGTGCATTTGATATACAGATTATTAAACAGATACATGACAGAAGATAACCAGATGGTACTATGTCTGAAGGGCAGGTTTAATGTACACAAAGGGAAGATGCAGGTTACACTTCTGTTATTGGATAGCTTACGCTGCCCTGCTGTTATCAGCTGATGGCAGAAGAAGGCTACRCTTGCTATTTGCTACCTGGCAGAGAAACCCAACTGATGGATCTGCTGCTGGATCTGGTTGCGCATCTGGCACACGTGGAGTGAGCTGGGCAGGGTTGGGTTAGGGATAGAGTGATCCATGGTCTTCCAGTGTGAGACCAACTCATCTTATGCCCTTCCAAGGGCCATATGAACACAAGAGAGATCTCCCTTTCATGTCAGCTCCTATGGGTCTCCAGTTTCACACTATGCCTGTGGACTTAAATACAAGTAAAATTCAATTTGGCCACTGAATTTTGCTGAATTTTCCACTGTAAGAGGAGAACAAATTGTTGGGCTATCAGAACAGCAACCTTCAGATTGGACGAGATCTGCACAGCATCTCTCCATGTCTTGGTTTGGAGCAGATTCTCAGGCTGGACATTCAGTTCAGGATGGACCAGCATTTGCATCTTTGGCATTCAATATCCCTAGTTGAAAATCTCATCAAACTTTATGACAAAACCGAAAACGAATTAAGTTGTCCCCTGGATTCTAATGATGGTATTTTCCACTGATGCCCCCCAAATTAAAAACAGAATAATTTTTATGTTCCTGGTCACTTTCAGCACGGATCTAAACCTGGGCAAAAGATGAGAGGATGTATGTCAGCTCTTGTTTATCGAGATCTGAGCAAGAGCCCTTTGTGTCTTSAAGTGGGCAGAAGAAGTAAAGCAAGGGCAATAAATATTTGTTCTTTGCTTGCAAAGGAATTTCCCTGTAAGCCTCGCCAGTCTCCAAAAATATCTTGACATGTTATTTTCTCCTTTCTCCTATTGATTCTTGAAGCTGTCACTGTGACAGACAGTGGAAAGTGCTCTGCAAACACCCCTCTCAACAGCAAAAGCTTTCAGCTGCCTTTTAATTTTTTGTTTCATTTTTATTTTCATACYTTCACTGTCTTTTAGGTACCAGTTCTTCAATTCAGGAGGGGGATCATTTGTTTCAAGCCTGACTAAGTCATTGACTATCTGATTTTCTCATTATTGTGTGTTTCATAATTCCTCCCTCATATTATTTTGGAAGCAGTTTTTGATCTGAGGATTAGGTGCTGAAAGCTAATAATGGGCTGGTTAGAAATTAATTTTCTCCTTGGTAAAGAAAATAAATAAATGAATAAAGATTAGCAGCTGTGCTACTAAAACACACAAAATACTAGTGTCTGCCTGAAAGCCTGCCTGGCGAGATAGATGTTTGTGTGAGCTGTTGGAGTGGTCTGCGGAGATAATTCATCAGATGGATTTGCTCCATACCTCTGTCTTCACACAATAAGCTGAGTGTGTTTCCTGTGCATTAGTTAGCCATCCAAAATTGGTTGAATATATTTATGAACCTATTTCAGATGCCTGAATTTCAGTTCAGGCATCACTGGCAGGCTGATTTTTGTTTTTATCTTTTGACACTGAAAAGCTGCTTGATGCCTCTAAGTCCRGATGACAGATATTACGAAGAGTTTCAGAGGTGGTTCAGATCTGGGATGCTTCACTTCATCCCCAGGAGGAATCTCCTCCAGAATGAGAGTGTGGATATGAGACGTGAGGAGCAGGGCAAAGAGGAGGGATCAGGCTGGGTGGTGGGGCTTGGCAGCACGACACGGTGCAGATTTCTTGTCAAGGACTGCTCCTTGTGTAGGTGACTGTAGCTGCTGAATGAGTCTGGATAAATTCAAGTGAACAGAATGAATGAATATCAGAGATGTTTTGGATGCCCTGGTTAACAGTTTATGTGTGGATTTGATCCAATGTCTGCTACAAAATGAGCTGGTTTTCGTTCTGGGAATAGTCAGAGTCTCAGTTTATCAAATTAGCAGCTTTTCTCCTTTTATTAAGATATAGCAATCAACCATTTGCCCCTTCTTAATCAGCCCAGGTAGGAAATACTGTAGGTCCATTTAACCCCTCTTCAAAGTTGCATGTGATCAGGCACTATGGCTCAGCTGATGGCTGGTAACATCCTAATTCAGCCTAATTCGGTCTTGGCCAATGACTGTTCCCCTGCCCCACTCTGAGCCCTTCTCCTCCTAGAGAAGGATTCAAAAGGAGGAGAGAGATGGYATGGGGAGATGAGGTAGTCTGCAATTTTCTTTTCCACTCCCCAGAAATAYTGCAGTGTTGACTGCTATGTTGCAGGGACTGAAGGTACGTCAAGGTGGATGTGGCAGGATCAGGAAAGCATCTGTTAGTGAGGTGTTGCCTGGCTATAAAGTGTCCATGGGCATTCCTGTGGGATCCAAACATCAAACTGAGGATTTACTCTAGCATTTCTCTCTTCTCTTTCCTGCACAGTCAAGCTGAATATGCCTTATTTCTACAAGCACGTTAAAGGGAAATTCTGAGGGACTGGAAAAAAAATAGTAATTTTGGAAATGTCAAAATATTTTAACAGTTTTTGATTGATGTGAAAGGTCTCAGCATTGTCAAAATGGAAATGTCTCTTTTGTGTTCATTGCAAGACCATGAAATGCTGTTTCACCTCTGCTCAAGTGAGTAAGATGTATGAGATGGCAGTTACAGAAAGGCTACTAGAAAGAGAAATGGCTTATTCCATGTGATTTGGAAATCCCATGGAGTATATGGGGAAATGCAATGAGGGGTTAGAGAGAGGAACCAGGAAAAATGTTGCTGCCAGCAGAAGATGCCTATTGCTTGCAAATAAAACCAGGCAGATGGCCTGCTGAATTTCAGTCCTTAATTAAAAGTGCTTTATTCTCTAGGCTAATTATAGAATAATTCTTGCTGTGGGAGGGGCTCCTTTGGCATGGAGAGGGTGGTAATGAACATCGCGGTTCGCCTTCTCGTCAGCAGGCTCAGCCCTTCGTTCTGCTGCCTTAGGGATAAAGATAACCCTGGCTGTTAGCTCTGAAGTGGACCCTGCGAAGCGAAATAAAAGAAAGGTCTCAGGCAGCCCCGGCACGATGAAATAGGATCTCACTGCAATATCTGTCACAGCTTGGATAACCCAGGGAGCTCCCACATGAAGCTAGACCCCAAACTGGGTTGTGACTATTAGTGAAAGCTCTGCTAAAGCAGATGCATTTCTTCCAAGTGACAAAAAAATGGTTTTGGATAATGTTTGGCATGATTAGAAGAGGTTTCAGCTAGCACTGTGATTCTTTTCTTCAGGATTTGCACTTTAAACTAACTTCAGCCTCCCCGTGTAGCATGAACCTGGAAGTGCAACCTCACCGTGTGTCCCTGTGCTCCTTCCGTGAGTATGCTGCATTGTGGAGAAAAGTTCAAAACACAGATGGTAAATACATGAAAAAGGACGATTTGTGCAAGATGTAAAAGTTTAACAGCTTGAGCAACACCAAGCCCTTGCAGACACCGGGATGCCGGGGTGGCCTTGGTGTCCCAGCAGCTCTCACCCCAATGAAATAGCCTCTGCTGGTGCAAAGTGTCTCCTATCCCCCAAACCCGTCATCCATCACTTTGATGGCTCTGCTAAGTGGCAAAAGATACAGCAGGCTTTTGCCATCTTCTTCTTCTGTCTCCTGTGACCCTTCCTAAATTGAAAGGCAGTGAGGTTCGCCCTGTCCCCCTCCCATCCTTTGCTGAACGCTAATTCTCCCGGACAGCCTTCATGATTTCCCCAGCTCCTCAGGTTTATTGTCCCATCTCCAGCCTCTCCTTGCAATTAGAGAAGGAGAAAAAACTGATGCCCACAACGCTGTGCTGGACCCCTYGTGAGTGGCTTGGGCTGGCCCTGCCTTATCAGGGCAGAAGTCGGTCTTATTGGCGAGCGTGTCTTATCGGCAGGGCTGTGTCTTTCAGTCAGGGCTCAGGGAATGGAAATGCTGCTGATCTCTGTCTGGCTGGCATTTCTTGCTCTCTTTCTCTGTCAAAATCAATGTGAAGGATCTTTTTCAGCCCCTCTCCGGGTTAAGGGAGGTGGGGATGGGGGGGAAAGGATGGAAAAATACTCAGCAGATGAGAAACTTTTCACACAATTTTTCCTGCCTGCAGCTTCTATATATAGGTTTAATTAGAACATTAAAGGCACCTCAGGATTATGCTGTGAGATTTGTTTCCTTAGCCCTGTAACTAATGCCCTGTGGTTTCAGTAATGCTGCCTTGACTTCGTTAGCCTCCAAGCAAATATCTACCTATGGAAATTGCAGAATTGCTATCCTGGGTCGGAGCACCACGTCAGCTCAGGGAAGTCAGAGGCTCTGCTTTAAATGCTCTCTAATTATCTCTAGCTGAGGTTACAGAGGAAGCGGTTTGGCACCTGTGAATTGAATTCTTGGGAGAGAGCCCCTTGAAACGAGCTTCTTCACCTGATACTGGAAACTTTTGCCTCTTGCTCCCCACAACCCTTCGCGGCGGAGGCAGATTAAATCTTTCTCGCCTACCTGGAAAAAGACCCCCATTTCTGATGGGGATGTCGAATTAGCCAGCTTTGTTCTGGCTGCCAGGCTTGCTTGGTTTGCCCCTTTGAATAATCCTGGAAAAGGGCTGTGGCCATGCAGCTCGTAGTTGCAGCTTGGAGGAGAGCTATTCATGCCTGTCCGTCCGGGCAGGGTTCTGGCTTGCAGGATATGGCCCATAGGGCACTTGCTGGGGGTCCTGGAGACCTGAATGGTGATGCTTCTGTGCAGAATGGCCAATTGCTAAATCATTTTAYGGGCACTAAATGTCAAGGATGCTTTCTGTCCTGTGACTCTGCATCATCAGACTGAGGCTGAAGACCATGGTGCCTGCAGGAGGGGCTGGGGCACGGCCAGGGGCTGAGCTCCCTGCTGAGGCGCAGACTGCATAGACCATGCTGCTCACCGTGAAAGATGATGACGTCTTTAGTTCTGCCTTGGGAATGCTTCTCATCATCTGCTCCAGCATCATGGTTGTAGCTGGGTATTAGAACTAAAACTAGGACAGGGCTTATGAACAGTGGTTATATGGGAAGCTTGAGGAAGCCAAACACAGTTCTCAAGTGTCCAAGAAGGCCTTCAGAGAACTTAGGTGCTTGAAGTTAAAACTGAATTATACTTCTTTTTCCCTCTTTTCRTTTTCACA
The DNA here is from genome assembly GCA_030449065.1 of Oceanodroma leucorhoa. Classification (NCBI taxonomy): domain Eukaryota; kingdom Metazoa; phylum Chordata; class Aves; order Procellariiformes; genus Oceanodroma; species Oceanodroma leucorhoa. Next base: position 1,135,348 of record JASVER010000116.1, read on the forward strand.
CTGCAAATGGATCAAAACACCAAGCCTTTCTGCAGCGCACTTTTATGAGACACAGGCTGGTGTTGCACATATTGCCAAGGAACCTTAAGAGTCTCAAGGACTGATTTCTACTGGAAGCTTTTCTCAATTACTGCCATCAAAACAGAGAGAAGTACAGGAGAAAGGCAGAAGGTGCACCTGGGGCAGCTCTCTCCATCGTGGAGATGCACTTAGAAAAGCTTTTTGTGGAGCAGACAAGCTCACACCGACATTTCTTTTATTCCCCACCATTTTCTGTATACGCAAGTTAGCTGACAAAACTGCTGCTGCAGCTTTTTCTCCTCTCTCCTAGGATTATTATTTTTTTTTATTGTCATTATTATTAAGGGCACAGCAAGATTTATTTTCTGTAAAACAAGCCATGTTATTGTCAAGACAGATTTAAAGGGCTGGATTAGGAAGGGGCATTACAATACATTTTGTATGAAAATGAAATATCATGAGCAGCTCCTTGGCAGACCTAATGTCTGTCAGGGCTGTTCTTTGGGAATAGCAATTCCAGGCAGGGACTCTGGAAAAAGTAGAGTGCGTTGGTATAATGAGAGGCTGTATCAGAAGGGATATGCATGAGCCAGGCAGATTAATATTTAATGAACAGTGAAGTCTGCTATCCCCTAATCATTGAGTGCCTGGGATTTGCAAAGTGGCTAATTTTGAAGTATTTTGTATGGAATTATTCATGCATTAAAAAGTACATGACTCTCTTGCAGTCTAAGTCACTGAAATGGAATTAAACACAATGAAATTTAGTCATCAAAACATCGAGCATCGGGTCCAGCCGAGACAACAGCAATGGGACGAGGGTATTGCTCTTATTAAAGGCCTCGATGGAGCCAGAAGAGACAGGCTTTGGACACCCAGCCTTCCTGCAGGGCAGTGATGGCCTCATCTCAGTGGATTTCTTGGGAACCTGTAGCAGAATGGATCCCTTGCTGGGCTTTTCAAAGCAAGGAAGAGCCAGCAGTGGGTAACAGGGCCAGCAAGAGCTACAGAGCAGGAAAATCACTTAGACGGATGAAAACATAGCACAAGGCTACTGGTCCTGGGGCAGGAATAGGGCTGGGTCAAAACCAGTGGCCTCACTTGAGTGACAGCRGAGTGACATCACTGTCATCATCTTTATTTTTGTTTGTATTTTGCCTAGAATGATTACTTAAAAGATACTTGTTCATCTGGAGTTTAATAAGACTTTACTTTGGCTTGAACAAGTGTTTTTTGGACCTCAGCTCAGACAATTCTTCTGGCACATCTTCTAGTCTTTTCCCCACTGGTTTCTGATAAAAGAAGAATGTTCCAAAGAAAATGTCATTTTTGCTTGGARAATGATTTTTTAATTGGGGTGTGGGGAGGAAAGGTTTTGTTCCCTGGCATCTTTAAAAGGTTTCCACTCTTTCCCTGTTAGAAAACAGTTTATGGAAGTTAATGCACCTTCTTGAAAGTCATTGTTTGACCCGAGCTTGTGTTTTGTGCATAAGTGTGAGGCAGAGGAGAATGATTCCCCCTCAGTGCACAACCTGTGAATGCAATAGGTTCATTGCCTTAATGAGAGAAGATGAAAGAAACCAAATAAAAAGTGTTTACAGCTATTTGAATGCTACTCATTATGCCGAAGAGTGTTGCACGAGAAGAGGGAGAAAAAAATATGGCGATAAATATATGGGAAAGGCAGACAAGGGAAGGGCAGAACAGGCTGAAGCTTCGTTTTCTTCTTGTGTGCCTGCGCAGTTCCTCATATAAAGGATCTGTGTTATCAGTACAAGCAATAATGATGATACTGGCTCATTAGGAAGACACAGTAGGTAAACACTGCAGTCAGGAATGAGAAAGTCACACCCACGGTCTTAGCTGTGACCCTTGAAGCAAAATGTTAATAACGAAGGAGGAAAACAAGGCGTGTGTGCACATGTATCTGCAGCCTCTGGATTTGCATGGAAGCAGTTGGAGCATTTTATTTTGATTTTTTTTGGAACAAAATGTTTACTCAGAAATCAATTTATCCTTTCTCTTGATAAATTAAAACAAAAGGTGAGCCTGAAAATGAGGAGAAAACATTTCACATCAACTTGAGAAAAATGCTTTGATCACCCTAAAGTAAGCTGTTTTCTTTTTTTTGTTGTTGTTTTTTTTGTTGTTGTTGTTGTTGTGGACAGAACAAGGATTTGGCACTGGAACTGCCCAAAGGTTATTTATTCTTTCCTCATCTTTTTTATTTGATCCCTGAAAAGAAAACTCCATTATTTTCACAGCAATTATTCTAAGTACAGCTAGAGAAAGCCATGTTAAGTCCCAATTTGAATATTAAACATAATTAAAAGACTTTTCTACATTGCGAATTGTTCTCTTATCTGCCTGACCATAAATGTCAATGTATTAATGGYCACAATTTTCTCAGATGTAGGAAATAGCCTTTTCCTCCCATTGCCTTTTTTAAGCAGTGGGGAAAAAACCACAGCAGATCATGCCCATACGACCATGCAAAAAAGTTCCTGATACAGTTTTGCTTCAGCTCCAATCGAAAAGCCCATCCCTTCTCGCCAGCTGATTAGTTCTGCTCTTGAATATACTCTTTAAACCAAGAAATGTTATCTAGAGGCAGAAACAGGCAGGGGTATATTTTTAAAGTATTTAATTTATTAAACTACAAGCCATAAGAAAATTGGAGAAATTAMTAACTCAGAGTGTGATTAATATGAAGCTTTTTTTTTTTTTTGATAGCTGGAGAGACAAGGAAGTAGAAACTCAATGCTTTCTAATGCCATGAAGAAAAGAGTCATGGAGTGTTTGTTCACTGCCCGATTCTCACGTTCTTGTGTTTGACCCAAGTTTTTGAAAACACCAACAACCCTCCCATCAAGGGTCTCCACCTCTGAGAACTCTTGCTCCCTGTGATTAATTTCCGTGGACTTTGAGCATCATTACCACGCTAATAGCCTTTAGTTATTTCTTTGATTTGACTTAAAGCCTGTCTCTGGGCGACCGCATTTCTATTAGCATATACACAAAGGGATGGAACCACCACACGCAGGTTGAACTGTTGCAACTTGGTGAATTCCTTGGGAAAGCTGTCTCGAGAAGCTAAACACATGCGTGAACACTGGAAATAAAAGTATTAAAGACCAAAAGTTACAGACCAAAAAAAGGAAAAGAGAAAAAAAAAAAGAAAGGACACACAATTTTTCACTCCCTTGGCCAGACCAAAAGATGGCTTAGGGACAATTGCAAATCAATGTCCTTGGAAAAAAATGGGGCAAAATAAACAAATGTTAGACCTGAGCATTGCTGTGAACCAACAGGCAACTGTGAAGCCTGCACATTTTTGTCGTGTGCGACATTTCTGAACTTGCCAGGTACACAAAAGGCAGCTTTCCTCTGCTTTCCAAAGGAGTTTCTTCTAATTTACACCACTGGCTGTAAGTGCCCCACAGGTTCAGTTTTTCAGCTGAAAATAAGGATTTAAAGACACTAGAATRTGTCCCTGAATGGACTGATTTTGTCAAGAAAAAGATTGAAGTGGGAATTGAAGCCTTTCCTTCCGCTTTTATAAAATTCAGGTGGAGAACCAAATGGCCGCTGCTGGAACGGACCCAGCTGGCCACAGCAAAGTGAAGCATTTCAAGGTTTGTCAATACTCGTCACACTTTTCAGAGGCTTTGTTTAGTGAGAAATTTCAACTTGTCCTCGGTGCTGGAAGATTACACGATGTGTTACTGAACGTGTGAGCCAGAGAGCATCAGAAAATGCAGTGGGCAGACTTTGGGTGAGCAGAGCTTTGATGGCTGGTGCTGGGTGCCACACCTGAAGGTCCATCCCAAGATGATGCTGTCTACCCTTTCCTTGTCCCCACTTTCTTCTGCATCCATAGTGCTTTCTCTCTTCTCCCTGTGTCCATGTATCCCTGGACTCATTACTGCTAGAAAAGGGTGGAAACCCCATTTGTGGAGCTCTTGGCAACTTGGCTGAGCATAACTCTATGAAACCATCCTGGGTGCAAATGAGCCCAAGGGGTGTATTGCTGTTGGGAGCCCTTTGCTCCTCTACCTCCTCCATCAGCGCTGCCTGCCTTGGTCCCTCTGCTGCTCCAGAGAAAGGCAGGAGGGAGGCACAGCTCTTGCATGGCTGTGGAGGTCCAGCACAGGACAGCTGGAAATCAAGGGTGGTTGGAGCYGCTGTGGGAAGAGGGCATGGTGAGACTGCGCCTACCGCAAGGCAGAAGCTCCTCCGCTGGCATCTCTGTGCGGCTGGCACGGCCCAGCTGCCCTCCTTTCCCACCTGCCAGAGCTTCTCCCCAGGAAGACATTTGATTCTGCAGTGTCTTGGTGCYGCTGTTAGCCTGGCAGCAGCAACAAAATCACCGGGTTAATTAAATACACAAGAACATAATTGCCATTAAACCCAAACAAACTGCTGAATCAGAATAGCAAATTGCCCAGAGACTGGGGGGAAAGGCTGGTTTGCTTATTCTTTTTTTTATCATAAGGGCTGATGAGGCACAGAGTGGCCAAGCAAATGCTGCAACGAGACACGCCACKGGCAAGAATGTTTAGCCTGCTGAATAAAAGATAAAGATTAAGCTGGGCCTGGGAACAGTGCTGCTGCTCAAGTCAATTTAGGTCGGTTTCACTCTAGGAAAATCCTAGGAGCCTGCGTTCAGCAAACATCTCTGCAACTTCGCTGGAAACCCTCCCCAGCTGGGGCCAGCCCCACCACTCCATTCCACTCCCAGCTCCCTATTCCAGTGATGCAAAAGTCCACGCCAAGGATGCCTTCCCAAGGGATCTGCAAGAAGGATGCGTGATTTGCTCTGYGGCGTGTCTGATCTTCAAGGAAAAACTGAAGGACACATCAGGGACCACCTGAAAATGAACCTGTGGGGCATTGCTGTCCTGCGCCCAGCCAGCAATGCCTCACAGGAGGAAGTTTTTGCACCTTCCCACCTCCTCTACACAATTTCTGCCATACTTGTTTGCAGCAAACCCATCTGTWACGCTCGCTCTAGGGTTGGTTTCTGTCTAGCTGCTTCAGTGTATCCCACTAAAGGCATAAAGTTGAGAGAAGCCGGTGAATTATAAGGTCCCCAATAGTAGCAAGCAGGCTGCTGTTAATCTTCCCTTTGCTACTCAGTTTTTGTTCTGCTTGTAATAAATCCCTGTGCCCTTTGCTGTTGAAACTGCAGCCTCACTACTGAAAAAGGAGAAAAAAAAGCTGGAGATTGCCATGTGCAGAAATAAAATAAAGGATTCATGTCTTGGCCTGGCCAATACTTCTGTTTATCGAGGTCTGAGCCTTATCGTGATCACCTGGTGTTAAATGTAATGCTACGGTAACTCATGCTGGACTACAACAGATTGGAAAAACTGTTGGATTAGTGTAGGAAATGGGGCACACAGCGCTGTGTGATTTCTTATGGCAGGGCTGAATGGGCAGTTGGAGACATGATGTGATGTTGCTTCCAAATCTGGAGTAATAGCAGGCTGGGAATTTGTTGATGAAAGTCTTTTCCCCAGATGCCACCTCTGTGGATTTACAGCTACTTGTGYGAAAAGGTCATATCTGTAATAAAAGCTGGGAAAAAAGAAATTCTGAGACTATCTAGTATTTGCTTTGATATGACCCAACTAATGATTTCCATTTTCATTCAAAATTGCTGTCAGTTTGTGAATTTATATAAAGCAGAATTTAAAAATATTAAAAAATAATGATGAGAGAACACAGCACTTGATAGCACTCAAATTTCTGCACTTTTATGCAGGTTCTTCATTTGTGAAAAATTTTGGCCTTTTGACTATTCGCCTCCAGCTGAAGCAGGAAAAAAGGATAATTTGGAGAAAAATCGCTTGAGGGCTTTGCAAATCTATGCTGCATAGAAGAAAAGGGGCAAATCTTCTGATGGTGGGAAAAGCTGCATCTTCGTGACAGTTCAAACCATCCATCCTCCCTCCCAGTTCCCCGGTCCCTCTGCTCGCAAGCTGCTGAGTTTCATTTCCTGTGGCTCAACAAATCCCTAATCCCAGAGCCGATTTCATGGTCAGGGGTTTACTTAATGTCTAGCCCCGATTCCTGTTGACAACAAGATAGCTTTATATTACTTGTCATGCTAGGGAGCATTGAAGAGGGTGGAAATTTATATTAGCTTCCAGGCAGGAGCTGTGTAAGATTGCCTTTGTGTCGCTGAGAATTGCATCTCTGCAGAGCAGTCGCTGGGGCAGCGCTCGTGCCTGATGCTGTAGAATATGCAGTCTTTCATGGTGAGACCATAAATGTTGTGACGAAGGTGGAGTACGTTCAGAGCGATAATACCTTTTCTTGGACCGACAGATATAGTTAGAAAATGGAAAAGCTTTTGGCACACMCCCCTCTTCTTCAGGTCTATGTTATATGGGTCTTTACAGCCATACAAGCAATGGTGTTCCTGKCTACAAGGCTGTAAAGGATGCTTCCTGCAGGAATTAAAGTCAAGGGGGAAAAATGAATGCCAAACCACCGCCATCCAACAACGCAGGGAGCAAGGCTTTCATCCTCTTGGTGGAACGGAAGGAACTGAAGGAACGGAACTGGGTTGCCCACATTTGAAGGACTTAAGACCTCAACAGCACAGCCCTCACCTGGGAAATGGCTTCTTGCTCTCCCCCAGCACAGCTGGCTCCAGGCAGACCCGGYGATGGGACACAAGCTGCCTGGGACTGGTGGTACTGAGTGGGTGGACTTGCTGATAACCCCTTGGGTGTCAAACAGGCAGGGGGAAACCAAGCAGAATTGTTCCCAGGCTCTGTAACTCATGGGTCTTGAGTTCTTAGAGCAGCACATGAATTGTTTCTACTTGGATCTTGAAAATTTCCATCAGAATTGGTGGAAAAGGAGGTTTTCAACACCATGCTTTCTTTCACTATGGTGGGAAACACCAAGACCAACATGCTTCTCCACCCCATGTAGTCCCCAAGAGGGAACATCAAAGCATTTTGCCTGAGGACAGTTCTATTTTTTCGATAGCTCTGGTCTGAAAATGCTGTGGATTTGTCTGGAAACCGTTGTGATTTGAAGAAACTTGAGCAGGTTGGTTTTCACACAGTTGAACTTTTCTGGAGTGAAAAAAAATCCTTTTTTGAGCAAWTCTTCTGTGTAACTTTCAGCAGATGAGAAGTCACAGTAAACTAGCCTTGAGTAGGAGTTGAATATGAAAAACAGACTCTTGAAGAGGGAGGAAAGATATGAACTTAATGAACTTACTGGCTCAATCATATAAAATTGAGCAAGAAAGCAATGTCATTTCTTAAGTGACAGTTGTGTTGCTGTTCCCCAACCCTCTTTTTTTTTTTATTCCAACTATGCTAGCTAGTCTAAAAAAAGATATGACTTTGCTCCCCATACTTTGCCCAGTTGGTTATCTACAAATGCCAAATTCTGTATCATGTCCTCAGTAGATGCAAAATTAACTGGAGTTGCCCCCGTTTGCAAGTGCAAATCTGTTAGAAATGTTTTATAGTAACACACTGGGTTAGATAACATAGCATGGGGGAAAAAGTTTAAAAAAAATTGTGTAGACTCACTCCCACAGAATGAAAATCCTTGCCCTCCTTGTTCCATTTACATTTTTACGCTGTTATATTGATGCTGGTATTTTTGATACATTTTGTAGGATGTACTGAAGTGCTTTTTAATATACTCAGATGTTTAAGAGCACTGAACATTTTGCCTTTTTTTTTTCTTTACCCAAAACTTTAGACATTATTAAAACAAACCAGTGTGATATTTCTAAGGCAAATGCCAGGAATTTCAAAATTCCAGAAATGTAATTTCAATTGAGGGTGAAAAGCCAGAGCAGAGATTTGAGACTTTCATACCAGAAGACCCTTCTGCTCTGATCGTGACCATGGGAATTGCTGGTAACTTGCTATAAGGGCATTTCTGGTAGATCCATTTGCTGGCCTGCTCAGAAGCAAACATGAGCACTTTCCTCCATTTCTTCCAAATGCTTCCAAATTGCTGCATCCCAGCAATTGCTTTCGGGTCATTTGTGTAAAGAGAAGGGAAACAAGCTGGTTAAATGCATCAGCTGGTTTGTTTATGAGATACTTAGACCCTGAAGCATGTTAATACCCATTTATTGCTCATGAAAACTCCTGCCCAGTACAAGTGCTGGTCTTTCCCAGATGGCTGTTTTGGGGAACAGCGTGAGGATGTCCATCCAGGTCCATTGCTGGGGGCCAGGAACAYCAGGTGTGAACACCCCCATTGCCCCACCCACCTCTTCTACCCCGTCTCTGCGGGGCAGCCCAGCTGGGCACAGAGGGTCAGGGTTAAATGAGCAGCTTTCAAAGAAAATTGATATGTTTGGTTATTTTTTCTTTCATTTCTGCCCTCACCAGAGGCCCCAGGGCTACAGGTGATGACACAGAGTTAAGAAGTAGAAACTTTTTTAACTGAGTTTTGGTCTTCACAGGAAAAAAAGATGGTAATGTGGGGTGACTGGGATCCCTTTGTAGGGAAACACGTGGCAAARCTGACGGTAAAATATTATTCTCCAGGTGAATTACTAATGTTGACATAGGAGGGGATATTCCTTGGGAATTGGGTATTACTGCAATAACTCCTGTTTCTTCCCCCACCCGTAGCACAGCCCTCAGTCGGTGGGTTTAGGCTGAAAGGCAGCAATATTTGCTGTTGGACAGTGACTCCAGAGCAAACAAGCTCACAGTTTACAAGAGAATTTCTCCTTTCATTAACTCCCRTCTCCAAAAACTCAGCCTGCACTGCCGGTGTCCAGCCGCTCTCTTCCTTTGTGAATCACGGCCGGTGACAGAAGTTTGCAGGGTTCATGCTGGCCTGTGTGACAGCATCGATACCCCTGCGTCTTCAGGAGAGGATGGATAGATGTATCCAGGTCTCCTGTAATTGGATTTGGAGAAAACACCAGCACAACGCAGGGAGTGCCACTGACTAAAGCCAGCTGATTTTTTCCATCTGCAGCTTTGTCATCATCTGTGTCTCCTGAGACACAGGAGATCATCACTTCRTTGCCAGGGAGGTAATTTGGGGAAAGATATCCGCCCCCCCTATATCTTCCTTCCTCAATTCGTACATGCTACTGTCCTGCTTTGTGAAGACCTAAGAAGTTTACTGCTGAAAGGTGCATACCTTCATCGAGGGRTGATTATTTCTTGGTTGTTCATTACTTTGCAGGGTGAAGACTTTTTCTTAGAAGGTTTCTTTTGCCTTCTTAGATGCACAGGGCTGTTTGCTTTCTGAATGATGCTGGCAAATTTGTCTATAGCAGCACAGGACCAGAAAGGGCCAAGTCCTGTCCCCTTGCACCCTGGGGGAATGTGCCTCTCTTGCATACCTCACCCTAAATTTGGGGCAGTGACCTGGAGGTGCACAGATATGCTGCCCGGTGCTGAGCATCCTGGAGAGAGCCACTCTGGGATTTTTTCTTTGCATGCACCACCACCTAGTGCAGCGCACTGGAACTTCATGCTTTCCCCTTGGATTTTATTCTGCAATTGCAATCGATCGTTGGAGCTGGTGGAATAATTGGTGCTTAATAAATTAGCCACTGCACGGAGCTGTTTATTCTTCTTAACCGTTGCRATCCGTTCTCAAAGTGGGCATCACTCCTACAGCCATGCTGGTGGGAACACTCGCTGCTGGATTCATTGTCTCTAAAAGGGAATTTGCAAAGTGATCACCCTGGTTGCTCTCGAAGGAGGGGCGTTTTCTGGATTTTGAAGTTGACCCAGCCCCTGTCTGCACAACCTAGGAGAGCAGGATAGCTGTAAGCAAGGGCGAAGGAAAGGGAAAATCATCACTTCTTGGGAGGCTTGTGTGTGAAYGGCACACCAAGCAAGTCAAGGGTGTGGACATTTCTCAAGAGAGCTGGTGAGAGGTGCACTGAGTCAGAACCTTCCACCTGGACAAGYCCTCTCCTTTGATGCTTGGTACCCTATTTACTACCTATTTACTCTTAAAAGCTTTCCATGTTTCTACAATCTGGCTCATTTTTCATATGAATTGCTACAAAAAGATGCAACACTGGCATGGTGGTGCAGGAGGTCTCTGCTGCTGAACCCCTGACTCCTTCCGTTCCTGAGCCCCGTTGCTGGATCAGTTGTAGAAAGTGAGACTGGAAGGTGCAAATGGAGAGGTTTGTTAGAGCCAGGCTGGCTTTTCCTTTCCTGAGAAGTGTCTCAGCGTTTGAGTGGATCACACCATGACTTTAAATAAGGACCTTCAGATCTAATACCTGCAAGGGCTACAGGCTAAGCTGGAGGACCTGCTTTTCCTCCCMGTGTGCTGGCTGTTCCCCCAAAATTAAATAAAGAGAGAGCAATGTGACTGTTACTCACCTACAGATTAAGTAGGTTTATATTTTTGTTTGCCCTGAGATACTCCTCCAACACTGGTTTCAAATGGAAGCTGATTTTCCCAAATAAGAGGACAGAGAGRCCCTCGACTCTGGAGTTCAGGGAGAATTGCCCGGTAAAGCATGATCTAAAGCAGTGGCATGTGCCCTGTTTCTCCCCATCCCATGGCAGCCCACTCATGGTCTCCACCTGAACATGGGGTAGTGATGGGCTGGCATGCTTTGGGGGAGTGACCTGTGGGGCAGAGTGCTCCCAGCCTGTTTGCAGCACTGGTCCTTGGCCACCTGGGGCAGCYCTCCATCCCTGCTGTTTGCTCACAGTCAAGCAGAAGTTTCAAGCGGTGGAAATAAAATTACATTATTCCAGGCAGAGCYGATTTCATGAAAAATGCATTGTCTTTCTTTCCACGGCTTCAGTGAAAATACATTGGTTTCTGCCAGATTTAATTAGAAGCCATCTATTCTCAAAACTTGGGAAGAACTGGCACGAGAGGGGAGTGATCATGAAAGGTTTGGGAGAYTTCAAATCTCTTGCAGGGACTGAATTAATGGACTTTAACCCTTTGCCTGCAAATGAAACTAAAGTAATGTTTCCTCCTTCTGAACATGCACTGGAAAATAATTATATGAAAACACTAAAACATTCATTTATTTATGATCTGGGCTCAGGAATTACTGKTTTGATTTGCTTTTGTTTGAAATGCATCATTTTGTCCTAAAAGGTGAAGTAAAAAAATTGAGTAAAATTATTACCCACCTTAAAAATAGGAGTAATGGTAAGTGAAACAGAAAGTTGCATTCAACAAAAAATAAACATTTCCATTTACTTTAAAAGGCCTTCAAATTCTGCAAATTTTGTCTGGTTTTCCCAATATTGCATTGGGGCAGTCTTTAAGATGAAAGCACTGCAATGAGAAATCAAGACATTTCATTTTGTAAGTGTCAGGACGAAGAGTCTTGACTTTTCCAAAGTCTTTCTACCCGTTTTCTTTTGAGCTGAACTCAGCAAGTCTGCAAAAAGCTATGGGGCTCTCGGAAAGAACTTGACTTCTCTTTTTAAACCTCCCGTTCAGCAGACGACTAAAGCCATGTTTGCTAAAAGGTGGTGTGTGGATCAGAGACCAAAGACTTACAACATTTTGCTGGCATTGACTTTGTTACCAAACAGCCTCAAATATGTCTTTCTGAAAAATAAATGATCTCGGAATAACTCGGTTTGGATGCTCTTGAACTGCAGAGAAGAGTCTTATTCTGGTTTAACCTTTGAAACCAAACTAATCTTCCCCAGAGCAAGACATTTATATTCTGGGATAAATGTACTCACACACAGAGTTATTCTGCAATTACTACGCACTTTAAATTTGGTCTTACTGTACCATGAACAAGCGCRTAGAGGCAACAGGGTGTGCTGACTAATGAATACCAAGAGCATCCCCTGCTGCCTGGCAGAGACATACACTCTGTGTACTTATCTTCATTGATTTCTGAATTTGATATTTGTCAAATAAAAAGCAATCCTTGAATGAATGAGTGACAAAATGACATGACCGCCCAAAGGTTTTGTGCCTTGGGAACCCCAGTGAAGTCCCTATCAGGGATTTTTACACCTGGTCTCTGCAGGAAGACAATGATTTAACAGAGGGGATGTGAATCATCATCAGAGGGCTTTGCAAAGGCTTTGCTTTCAAGTGGGTTTGTGTCAATTCCTCTTAAACTGGTTTGAAACAAGGTAAACGAAAATGTGCCATTTGGACAGATTCACCCAGACAGCAGATCACACTGCGCAAACTAGACTGGTTTTGTAAAACTTGGGCAGAGGATGGAACATAGAAATGCTTCAGCTTCCTAAACACCTGAGTTACACCACCATGGGCAGCCCTTCTGTGGAAAGTCAGCAAAAAATTTCAACATGCTGAAGATGACTTCCCTCACCGCCTGGGGCCATCCCCATATCAGGCAGTCCCTGAATGTTGTAAATGATGAGTATGTAATGATGAGTAAATGTAAATGATGGACTCTGACACGTTGAGCTCTGGAACAGGATGGGTTGCGCTGCTGTGTCCTGGTTTTGATTAATGGGTGTCAGCCCTGCATCTATCCTGCAGTTATCAGCAATTTCCCTGAGAGGAGGAAACAAAGCAGTTTTTGGCAAGGTTCCCTCAACCAAATCACAGTTTTCTGTTTAAGGGCTTTCGCTGCTTGCAAACTTGTCTTTCTTGTATTTACAGCTCCTTCCCCGCCGGGCTTCTGGGGATGGGGGTTCCCTGTTGGTGCCACAACAGAAATGATAATTGCAAGGGTGGGTTTCTGAAGGGTTGGACTGGTGCCATCACGGGAGATGCTTTCAGGAAGATGCTTTCAGGAGATTCTTCAGCCTCCCGTGCTGCCACCGGCCCTGCTGCTCTCTCCAGGTCAGCTACAGCGGCTGCAGTGGGGACCCTGCTCACTTGCTGGGCTCTGCTCTGCTCACGCTGACCTTCACTAAGCRCTGGGTAAGTGAGGGCTTTCCTGGCCACTTTGTTAGAGACAAGAGCCTTGAAATGCTCTTCCATCCATGAAATGCTCTTCCATTCTTAAAAGCATGARCTGCTGCTCTGGCGATAACCGCTATCACGTCTGGCTTCCAAGTGAAGATGAGTGATGGCCAATTTTTAGCTGGTTGGGGATTTGCTTCTGAAGTTTCCCATCTGCCCTGGAGAGCTGCTTCCTCACTACCCTGACCAGCTTATGGGATCTGAGTCCTGGCTCATTTTAGGCTAGCAGCAAACCTCCCATCACATCCCGCCTGGCCAAAATCATGGCCAGACACAGAGCCACAGCAGTGAAATGAGCAGCGCTTGCTTTGTTCTTCCATTAAAAGTTGATTTGCTGCTGTATTAAAACATGAATAACTGAGAAAGCAAAGATGGGACTCTATTCCTCGCTGGCTGTTATTAAAACTCTAAATCAGGTTGCCTACAGAGCCATCTCTGGTACCTTCACAAGTGAAAGCGGGGAATTGGCCTCTTTTGTCTCTCATGGAGGATGCAAGCACTCTCAGCAATGCTAATAACGCACCTGGATTCTCCTGAACCTGCCAGTTTGCAGTTTGCAATGTTACAAGCCGCCACAACAGGGTCGTGTAGGAACAAGACTCAGAGACCCTCCTCCTAAGGGGCAGCTCTGCTGTAATTCAGACCAGCAGAGAGAAGGCAGCGGACAGGTAACTGGGCTGTGCCTTGCTGTGCTGCCCAGATCTCCTTCAGCTGTAAATCAAGTGACAGACTTCCTAGGTGTGGTTATTTGTACTGCAGAAACCCACATTCAAGTGGGTTTTCTCTGACCATAAAACCCCAATCCAGAAATGTTGCTCTTGCTGAGACATGGTTGGAAGGACCGCAGGGAAGGTGGTGGGGGAAAGGGKATACTGATCTTCTATTATGTTTAGGCTGATCTAATTTTAATTCTTTAAAAAAACACCAATATTTGGGTTTTGTTTGGATTTTTTGTTGTCATTACGCAAGGTTTATGTTTTTTCATTTGATTCTTCTGGCAGCCTTTTTTTGCCCAGATATCACTCACCAGCTTCACTACAAATAGCTCTGGCTGACCTGAAAATGCTTTTCCACTGATCAGATAATTCATCTTAAATGCTCTGCCAAGTGAGAGCAGTGAGTCACTCATGTCTCTACAATCCTGGTAACAGCCTGCTTCACCAGCCAGGCCAGCAAAGCTCATACCCACAGACAGAKAGTGCTCAGCAGGTTTTATTTTCCCCTCTCTGATGCCATTAGACCAGGGAAAACTGGTCCCTCCTACATCTTCTGGAACGAACTTTCTATCCTCCTATAGACAGGAGACCACCAAAGGCACTAGGGTAGAGAACTGGTGATGCWTTTGCAGATGGGAGTGAGCAAGGATGTGCTTGCAGGGAATGTCTTCATGCTTGCATACACCTATGGCTCTGCCTTTCCTTTTGCAAACCAACAAAAGGGAGGGGAGGGCAGGAGCTTCAGACCCTGGCAGATCAAMTTCTTCAGCCCTGCTTCCCCCTGGGCTTGGCAGGGGGTTGTGCCTGCAGGTCCTGGGGTCTGGGGAAGCAGGGAGGGAGGATCCCGTCTGGATGAGCATGTGAGAATGATCAACACAGCACATAGACAATGTGTAATGCCAGCAACGGGCTCATCATGGTGAGGGTGAGCGTTGCTGTCTGCTCAGGTAAGAGTAAACTCTCAAAGCCTTTTACTGCTGGGTCACGAAGCCCGGATTGCACAAGTAGAGTTTTTAATAACTGACGCCAAAGAGAGTTGGGTTTTGCTTCTTTGAGAAGGCTGAATATCAAGTAGGAAGGGTCAGCTGCAGATGGAACAGAGCATTTCAATTCAGGTCTTGGGTCCTTCTCCTTTGGGTTTAATTTGTAAAGGTTTGGGGKTTTTTTGTAAATTTGGGCACACAATAATTGAAAAGACAGAGATGAGTTTGGAAAAAAAAATCTATTGAGCCCAGTCTGCATTTTTTCCTCTCTGAAAGCAGGCAAAACTCTCCTTTAGCTTTTCTGGGCCTTTCTTCTCACSCAACATCTCAGGTACCATCTCAGGGAATCTGTGATGTCTCTCCACAGAAGCAAATGGCTCATGGTAAAACCCTCTTCTGTCACTTCTTAGACAATTTGAAGGGCTCTGTTTAGCCTGGGCAGCTCCACAGAGCARCGAAGCCTGTGCTGCTCAACTCTGCAAAGGAAAAACTCTGTGCAGTTATTACTGTGTCGCTTTGCACTAACTTAAATTATATCCCAAAGGAATACAGAAATTTCATGTATACTTCCTCCTCAGAAAGGGCAAGGATTTAAGAAGAGGCTTGTTCTATCAGTGCAGGAACAGCTTCTCTCTGGAGTGGATATAATCTTTACTGAAGAGTAAATACCATAATCTGGTCGAGTTCCTGTCCCTGCTGCTTCTCAGACCATTGAGTAAACATTAACTAACCCATCCAGTGTCCCCAAGGAGGGGAAAGGATTAGGCCCATTCAGCACACTGAGGAGCACAAACAAATTAAATGACGTGTTTCCAGACACCATGTGCCTCAGCTGGCCTACAGCAAACTTCACCCCTTCCTTATCCACGGCTCTGATTTCCATAATGAAAAGTCTAACGATGTCATGGGACACAGCCTTGGTGTATCAATCTGTCCCCACAAAATATTGTGTTTCTAGGAGTCTTTATAGGGCTTCTTTAAATCATGTCACTTCATATCAGCTGCAGTCCCCCAAAATCCCATTGAGGAGATCTCTGCTGATTGATGGAAAYGGAAGAAAACAATTTTAGTCAAATGTAGTTGAAACAGGCTTAAAATAAACACCTCAGGGCTGGTGTGGTCTCAGGTTCACACTTGTCCTCCAGTGCATTGCCAGCTAACTTAATCCAAGCTCAAGAGACATCTGGAAGGGCAGAGGCCRAGCACAACTCATGCCGTAATGTTGTCTCAGCTCCCGTTCGTGCATCGGTTGGGACTGAGCCCCGCCGCACCACCGGCATTGCCAGTGTCACAGCCCGGGCGAGCCGGCACTGGGGACGGGAAGCGGATGGGAGTGCAGCCCCCGTAACYGAGCAGGGAGGATCAACCTCTGTGACAACAGCCCCGGGCAGCCTCATTATTGCACTCTAATTAATTCAAGCTGGGATTTGCTCTTGATACAAATGCAAACAAAAGTTTTCTACCTGCTGGCTTTGCAAAGTCAATCAGGGCTGGGAAATCCTGCTGTGTCCTCATGGCACTCCGGGGCGGGGGGTTAGAGTTGGGTTTGAAAGCTGCTTGGGCTGTGGTGTGCCAGGAGCAGAGCTGAGTCCCTCTTTCTGCTCAAACTATCCCACTTTCAGGCTGGAAATCTCCTAGGGATAAGCTTTCCCATGAGGGTAGCAGCAACTTCTCTTCTGGCAGGAGCATGTCAGTGGGGTAAATCCCTCTGTGCCTGACCTGTTCCTTGTGCCAAAGAGGTTTTGAGTTTCCTATCGATAGCACTTCCCTAAGAAAATGCTCCATCAGCATGGGGAATGTCCTGATGTCCTCATCAGGACACCCCAAACATCTCAATGTCCCCATGCACTCCCTCAGCAGTCAYTGGGGATTGGGTCAACCCAACCTGGGGAGCCCAGAGGGCAACTCAGCTCATCCTGAAGCAGCTCCTTACCAGGGTTCTACCCCTTGCTTGTGAGAGCTAAAAGAAATGCCTTCTACCATGCTGAGGTCAAATGGAAATGGCACAGAGAGGTCCCTGGGGAGCACCGAGGACTGTCTGTCCCATCTCACTTCCCAGTTTTGCTCCTTTGGCAGCAGGATAGCAATTATCTTTCAGATTGTTTTTTTTCTTGTTTTCTCAGTTCAGCCACTTGAAGAAGGACAATCAGGGTTGCCATAGCAATGAAAGGATGACTTCTTAATTTGTGGGATTCTTTCTCTTAATTATTCTGAGAATTGTAATCCCATTAAAACTGCCTTCTTTGGAGAATTTCAGCTGGGAGCTGCATTGGCACTGAAGGAGAAGTTAAAAAGAAAAAGAAGTTGATGAAGACATTTTTGGGCAAAAGAATGAAAAAATATGTGTATCTTGGTGAATTTTCCTGGCCTCTTTCATGTGCCGACAAGAACAAATGCCTGGCATTATCCAGAAACAAGGGCCTGGAATGGGTCCTAAACTTGAATTATTCATGAGTAATTCAAAGTGCTTTCATAGACTTTCTGAGGAACGAGAGTATCAGGCAGAACTAACGCAGATAAGTCAAAATAAAGTCGTGTAAAGCTTAACAGAGAACAAGTATGATTTCAAGGCTCTTTAAATGGGGAGGCGCCWAAGAAAAATGTCATTCTTCTGTTGCATTTTTCATCCCCAATTCTCTAAGCCCAAGACATAGGACAGAAGCACCATTACTTTAATTTTGCATAGAATGAAAAAACACTGTGGCTTGCTTAGGGACATGCAGCGAAGCAGTGGCACACGAGGACAGAGCCGGAGGCCCCTGCAATGCCSCCAGCTCGCTTTGCACGCCGAGCAGGTGCCATGTGAGTCACCGCCAATGCGCACATCTTCAAACCCCGGCTGATAAACACGGCCCCAGAGAGAGGGCCGATAAATCTAAGTTATTGCAGAGAAGCCGGGAATGTCAGAGTGAGCGGGACAGGCTCTGATTGCTGAAAAACACTACTGCAAATCCAATATTCCCTTTCTGTAATAAAATCTGTAGATGTAACTCTGCCTGCAGACTCTGGGCTGATTTGGGCTGAATAATCTCTATGCCCCAGGGAAGCCTCTCCCCCCACCACCAGCCAGAGTTGGAGGCTGGAGGCTCGGCTCTGCCACCACTATTAATGTGCTATAATGTTTCTGCAGGCAGAGGAGGAGGAGGAGGAGGAGGAAGGCATCCCGGAGCATCCTCTCCTCTGCTGCTGGGGGGTGCCAGACACAGCTGGTGGAGAAATCTTCCCCCCAAAATAGTTCTTCCACTGGAAAATGTTGATTCAACTCTCTGTCAATACGGTGTTTTTATCACCACCTTTCTTTGGGGTGCAGGGGTATCAAAATGGAGCATTTCGTTGTCTTCCAACACCTTCCTTTAGAAGGTGTTTCCCAATACGCAGCCACTTGAATGTTTTTGGTTTTCTTTCAAGGAGACTTTTTCTCTTTTTAATTGCTTTAATTGCTTTCATTTTATACCCCATTATAAATCCAAGCATAATATTAAATACATTGAAATCCAATCAAAATTTCAATTTTCTATATATATTAAAAAGTCATTTAATGGAGCCAAAGCTACTTTGGAAGGGATGGGTTTTAATTTCAGGGGAAACATCAGCATTCAATATTATGTTCCCATTTGCAAAGCTCATTTAAGTAGCCGAGCTCTCTCTGCTAAGTGGAGCTCTGGCTCCCCAACAGTTTGAAGATACTGGCAATAAGCAGTTAGGTGACAAGAGGGTCCAAAAAGGTTGGGGAAAGGCTGAGAAATGGAGGGAGACTTGTAGGACCATGTTCATCGTGAGCAAAGTCCTTCTTTTTCCAGGTGTCATCATCATGGGCCAAGTGCTCCCTGGCTTCCCCTCCAAATGCCTGTTGTCCTTCTTTTTTAGGACGAGASGAAATGGCCTCAAGTTGCGCCAGGGGAGGTTTAGATTGGATATTAGGAAAAATTTCTTCACCGAAAGGGTAGTCAGGCATTGGAACAGGCTGCCCAGGGAAGTGGTGGAGTCACCAACACTGGAGACATTCAAAAAAACTGTGGATGTGGTACTTCAGGAYATGGTTTAGTGGGCATGGGTGCTGGGTTGACGGTTGGACTTGATGATCTTAAAGGTCTTTTCCAACCTTAATGATTCTATGATTCTGTGATTCTTTTTTTGCAAAGCCCACAGAGATGCGGCAAAAGCAGCGTCCTGTGAAACTGAAAACACAGTGGGACACCAATGGGGACATTTTCCTGGTGCTCAATGCAACCACRCAAATGATCTGCAGCTGGGCCAGGGAAGATGAACCACTCTCCTGGACTGCAACCATCATTGYTTTTTCTTTTCTTTTTTTTTTTCTTTTCCTAATCAAGCCCAGAGAGAAACAGAAAAACAACACATTGGCAGAAAATGCAGCAATCTCCAGTGCTAAGGAGAGGGCTCTGGCCCAGGGCGGTGGGGACCATGTGCTGAACCACAAAGGGGGCCAAATAATCACTTTTTATTTTTAAAACCACCCATTGCTCTCCCTGTAAGGCCAGTCCTGATGTTCCCAGTGTAAACCCTTTGCCTGGGACATGCTTCTGGGAGGGCTCAGGTGGGGCTGTGGAAGCAGAGGGGCTCACACAGGCGGGGGACCCCTCTCCATCTCTTCTCCCACCCCGAATAAACCCGTTTCGAGCGTGTTTCAGGGCTGGGATCCGTCRCCCTGAGCAGTGCAGCATGGGCTTGAGACACAAGAGGGCAGGCACAGGCTGTGCAAACGAGAGAGGGCTCCAGCTCTGCTCCCTGTGTCCCCCGGCCAGCCTGGCCCTGCTGCCCACCACCACCACCACATCCCTGTAAGCGGGGAAAAAAGGGATTTTTCCTGAGGGACATGTCTTCTGGCCCTGCCTGGCTCCTCTGTCATCCTTTCTGAAGATTTGAAGCAGTGAAGTCTGCGAGGAATATTCAGGGGCTGAGGTTGGGCTACGAGCTCCCAAAGCAGCTACTTCACCCCCCAGGGATGCACTGCCATTCCCTGGGTGTCCCCAAGGAAGGGGACTGCAGGTTTCCTTAGCTGGGCTCTGCCATCCTGGTGGCATTTATGGGTCTGGCCAGGCTGCTTTGTCCTTACCGTGCACATCCACCTGCAGAGAGGCCGTTTACATGGGCGACGAGAGGTGCCAACACTTCTTACCATCCCTCGCAGCCCATCTACCCCATCCTTGCTGGTGTCATCCCACAGCGCAGCCCCAGGCACGACCACAGCTGCTTTCGTCAGCTCTCAGRACACCCCGGCCGATGCCAGCTCTTGGGCACAACCTGGAGAGCATTTGTCCCCCTGGTTTGTCCCCAGCCCCATGAGCAGTGGAGAGGAGCCTGGTGAGCCGGTGCCACTGCTGGGCACGGCACTTCTTCCTCCAGACTGCAGCCACAGCACGCTACATAGTTAAATAATCAAAGGCAGCAGATGGTATACGRTATGAATTACAGAAAACAGGATTGTAAAGGCAGCGCGCGTGGTGAACAAATGAAAGCATTAACGTACCAGGCCAAATAATGCAGACGGAGGGAGAGGAGGGAGATTTGCAGATGGGTTGGTCATGGGTGAGAAAGGGAACTCATTCCTGCCAGGAAATTTTTTGGGGAGGGGGTGGTGGTGGTCTTGTCCCCAGCTGTGGGGAGATAGTGAGCACAAGGGTAGACAGGCAGTGAGGTCTGGAGCCCAGAACAAGGGTGCTGTGGCCAYTCTGTCCTCAGCTGCTTTAATTCTGGTTCACACGTTGTTTGGGTCTGTTCAGCGCTGTCTTCTCCACCCCTCCTGGAAAGGGCATGACAAGATGCAGGAGGTTTGTAAGGCCTCACCTTGGCTGAATTTCTGCTTAATAAAGAAGGGGTACAGCTCTGTTCAGCCACAAATGGGCTTGCATTGAGAGCCTGGCTTTCAGTCACGAGCAGAGATGCAAGAGGAGGGACCATTTTTTGCATTTCARGGCTGATGTGGATTTGTACAAAGAGAAAACCAGCCTCTGGTTACAGCTCCTGCTCCCTCTGCACCCCAGCTGTCTGTGAGGTCTCGGCACAGTCCTGGAGCCTTCTGGCTGTGGAAGGAGGGTTCAGCTTTAGGGCAGCAACCTAGTGCACTGAAAGACCTGCTGGTAAATTCAACTCATGGCTATGCTGCAAGCTTTCTGGGTGACCGCTCTTAAGTCCTTTGGCCTCTCTTTGCCTCAGTTTCTCCTGGTGTAAAATGGAGAGAATAGTGTTGTGTTGCCATATAGCAGTGCTGGGATGAGTAGCTCAGCTTGAGAGATGCTCCCACAGAATGCTCTGTGCTGAAGGATGCCACAGCTGGGCTTGCCTTTGGCTGCCAGGGCCAAATGTGGCTTTGGAGGTAGCAAAAGCTGAAACTGCCTCATCTCAGGGTGAAAAGTGTCAGGGGAGGACAGGGTGGCTCATGGCCATGGCAGCTGGTGTCCCTGAGGAGACTCGGGTCCATCAGTGGGGGTGAAGCACCTGAAGGGTCTGCTCTCGTGAAAACAATTGGGCTCATTTTGTCCCAGATAATCTTTGGGTTTTTCCTTAAGGTAACTTCATGAGTGGCTGAGAGTCGCTGGGCATCGCACCGCAGACTGTGGCAGGCTCTGTCTCTGTTTTGACCCTCTGCTCCCACCTCATCCAAACTGGGAAGGTCACGTCCCGGGTGCTACCATGGCCCCTGGGACCCTCACCTACCATAGTGCTGGATGCTGTACAGAGACAGAAACTGTTTTTTTCTTCTGGATCTGAATAAAAGAAGGCAAAAATACTGCTATGCACTGAGACAGTATGGAGGGGAGTTACCCTAGACCCTGCTCAGACCCCAGCACCTTTCATCCCTGGGCTGAACCCCGCTCATTCCCACCTCCTGCAGCGTGCACTAAGGATGCTGTCATGTATGGAGGCATCGTCACAGGATTTTGCAGTATCTCTTGGGTAGGAAACCTTTTCCAGTTTGCCTCCCCCACCCTCCTCCTTCGAAACCTCCCGGCTGAATGCACATCTGGGAGCATCTTCCCCAAACACATCCATCACAGCTGCCTTTCAGCACCAAACATCTGGAGATCCTGCTGGCTGAAAGTCTTCCGAGTCCCCCGTGGGCTGAGCGCGGGGGCTACAGGACCTGCTCGGCACAGCCCCCCCGGGCCCCACCGAGGCACGGCCGCTTACGGACTCACCCCCCAGGCAGGAGCCGGGGGTCTCCAATCACAGCCCCCTCTCCCTGCCCTCCCCTGGGCTCTCGCCCTGCCGCGGGGCTCCGGATCGATGCATGACTCACGGCTCTCAGCGCTTCACCCTGTCGAGAGTCCTGAAGTGAAGGGAAGCTCTGAGACAGAGATGAGGGATGCTGCAGCCCCTCTCCTCCCGCTGCCTCTCCCCACCGAGTCCTGCCCTGTCTGATTTTTTGCTCKGAGCTGCTGTGTGGCAGAGGAGAGGCTTCATGCTATTGCTTTCTCCCCTGCTCAGTGTGCGTGTATGTGTGTGCATGGAGCTGAGCAGCAATTTTCCCCCCCTTTTCTTRTTTTTTTTAGCCTTTCCCTTTCCCTCCCCCTTTTCCTCTCGTACTTCTGCTGAATTAGCTGCCCACCTTTCCCTGAGAGAAGCCCTCGAAAATCACACCGGCAGCAGAGGGTGGGTTTTTGGGGTGGTATTTCTTGGAGCCCTGCCCAAAATGGAGGGGTGGGGAGGAGGAGAGATGCCTGAATCCAGCAGCTCGCATCCCCGCAGCACGGGGAACATCGTCCGATCGGTCTGAAAGCCCTACTGCTCTGCAAGAGATCAGCTCTGGGAAGCGGCATCCTTGGGCTTTACGCACTAGTTAACAGGCTGCGAGCTGCCTCGACTTGTTTTAAGCTCCCTCTCTCGCTTAATCGCATCTCCGTTCGGCGCGCGTGTGTGTGTGCATGTGTGTGTGTGTAGGGGGAGGACTTTATTTCCATTGGCTCCGCTTTCGCTGCCCACCCACATCTCTTCCACATCACCTTGGTGTCTCCCTAAATAAAACCAGCCCTTCTTATCGCACCGAGTAAATCAAGAGCGAGAGTTTGAATGGATTTTATATAAATATTTACCCCTATGAAGCTACTGCTGAGCTTGTGGGATAAACTCRCAGCAGCTGGCCTGAGACTCTCCTGTCTCCCACCCCTAAGAGGGTTTAATTACTTTCGAGAGGGGAGGGGAGAGATCCAGATCCCAGTTCCAGCTACAGACTGACCCAAAAAGCAGTGCCAGGATTTAACTATCCCTGATGGATCTGAAGGACAGCACCAGCGAGGGCAGCATGGGCAGCCTGCAGCCTTCCAGCATCCAGATTTTTGCCAACACCTCCACGCTCCACGGGATCCGTCACGTCTTCGTCTACGGGCCAGTGACCGTCCGTCGCCTGCTCTGGACCTTGGCCTTTGTGGGCTCGCTGGGTCTCCTCCTGGTTGAGAGTTCAGACCGGGTGGCTTTCTACTTCTCCTACCAGCATGTGACCAAAGTGGACGAGGTCGTGGCAAACAGCCTGGTCTTCCCTGCTGTCACCATCTGTAACCTCAACGAGTTTCGCTTTTCCCGGCTCACCACCAACGACCTGTACCATGCTGGGGAGCTCCTGGCTCTGCTTGACGTCAATCTGCAGATCCCCAACCCTCACCTGGCTGACCCGGCTGTCTTAGCCATCCTCCAAGAAAAGGCCAACTTTAAGCAGTATAAACCAAAAGTTTTCAACATGCAGGAGTTCCTGGCGCGGGTTGGCCACGACCTGAAGGATATGATGCTGTACTGCAAATTTAAAGGCCAAGAGTGCAACCATGAGGACTTCAAAACTGTGAGTATGAGCAGACGCTCTGCTTTTCTCTTCTCTGGGTGTGCGAACAGTGGTGGTGTTGCAGGACCAGGACAGCATTGGAGGTCACTGGCCAACCTCTGTGGGCACGGTACGATGAGTGAATGGTGTCTGCTGGGCTCTAGCACAGCAGAGGAGGAGGAGGCAGCCTGTTGAGTTGAAGTTTGTTTGCTGGACTCCTAACGGGGGGTTATGTGGGGCCGGCCCTGCACGGTCCAGCCTCCATCCTGCATAAGGCCCACGGCTCCCAGGCGGCTGCTTGGTGTCAGACCAGGGCGTCAGATGGGTCCTGCTGAGCATCAGAGGGGGCTTGGGGATCTCTTGCTATGGCCAGTGAATGTTAGCCAGCTGAAGAAGGTAGAGAGGGCTGGAAAGAGGCCAGCAAGAAAGGCAGGTGTCCGGGGATGGTCTGAGTGATGTCCATTAGGTAGTTGTATTTCCCCGKGTGTTTGTAGCCTTGCTGAAATCTTGGAAGGGGAAATTTTTCTGCTTGTTCCTGGTGATCATGGCTTATAAATCCTGGTTAGCGGTGCAGTGTGAGCAGCAGCTGGGTCCCTTCCTGGTGCTGTGTTAGAGAGAAGGGGGAAAAAAAAAAGAAGAGGAGAAGAAATCAGGCTCTGCTCTGAGCCCAGGCTGCTCCTAGGCTGGCGGGAGGTGGGGTGAGCCGGGTAGCCTGAGGATCCTGAAGGAAGCAGACGCTGCTCAGTTTACAGCTTCTGGATGACACCCTGATGGCAGTGCAGGCTGGCCCGGGTAGTTTGGCTGGCAAAAAGTATCAGCTTAAAATAAAAATAAAAAGTAGGTTGCCTGGAAGAAGTGATGCCCCCGGYGTGCTGCTGGGGCAGGTGAGGGTGCTGGGCCGGGCGAGGGGCTGCAGAGGGGTCTGGTCCTCCCAGGCTGGTGGTTTGAGTCCTGWCCTGGCAGAGATGTGGGCGTGCGGGCTGGGACTGGGCTAGGTTGTACTTTGCTCTCAAGCCACGCTGGCCAGTCCCTTCACACTGACTCAACCAGTTGGGGGGTTCGGTAATCCTGGAGTCAGTAACGCTACAGCTGGCAGCTGGTTGTTTCTCTGGGAGCGATGCTGCTTGTTCTGCTCACTGCTCACTGTCCTGCAGATAGGCAAGTGCCAAAATAGGTTTTGTGGTGGTCTGGTTTGTCAGCAGGRTCTTTGTCTGTTTTTAGGAGAAGGGGATATTTTCTGTCTCTGCTGTTTTTGGATCTCCCAGCAAATGAGTCCAACTGACTCATGCTACAAAGTCATTGCCATCACCTGGACTGTGCTCTCTTTAAATGTCTGAGCAGGAACATATAATTTTATGCCTCAGTTATTGCCTGTGCATAACCCTGATGCCTTTCCCATTTCAAACTGGATATCCAGGCAAACTGCTCCTCTGCTTCTGCTCCTTGGGCAGATCTGAGCAGAGGTCGGGTCATGCTAGCCATAGGAAGGTATCAARAAAGTCACTAGAAGAGCTTGCTAAAGAAAAGCCATGTGTGACTAAGTCTGGAGAATGGGATCGAAAAGGAGAAACACATGCCAAAGTCCAGGGACAGAAGGGTTGAGGAGTGAGGACAGATCCCAACAGGGTGGACAGACCTCCCCTAACCATAGCGAGGGTGTGGGGAGAGGGAGGTATTCYGCCCATGGGCTTCCCAATAATGCAATAAACACCAGCCAAAAGCAAAAGCCTCAAAGYGAGCAAGAAAACAGCACGTTCCAAACATCTGCAGGACTTAAAAAAGCAGGTCCTGTTTTCAGACAAGAYAGGAGCTCTTGGCAGCCTCCCTGGGACATGGTGGGGTGTCATCTCCCTGGCCAATTATTTTTTCGAGGTAACTGCTTCTGAAACAATGATTTTTTTTTTTCCATGGGGGATACAGTAGTTTCCAGAAAGACTAAACATTTCCTGTCTGCCGAATAAATCCTTGCTTTGCTAAAACAGGTTAGGGCCAGCTGGAAACAGATAGGATATTACGGACTGACAGTGCTTGTCCTTGTCAAAGTACTGTAGAGATTCAGAAACAGGGCAGTGAAATACTTCAGCCCATTCTGCAAAGCAGCTCCTAGATGATCCCAAAGGCAACATCTTCCCAGCATTGCTTGCTGTGCCTTTCTAACAGAGGCAGGTGTTTCAGTCTCACTGACTCCAGGTAATCCCTCAGGTTGTGGAAATCCAGGGAGCAGCACTCAAAAGGGACACCACAACCCTGTTTTCCTTCCAGACTTTACCTCTCAGAGAYAAAAGGCAGCAAAAGGTGTCTGCTTGAAAGCTGAGTAGGTCTTTCCACAGGGASCATGCTGTAAAGGTCTTTGAACTGCCTCCGGGCTGAATCAGAACCTCATGTCCTGGATGAATTTTGCTTTTAATCACCAACGACCTGTTGCAACTGCATATAGGCTCTGTGACAGCCCATCCATTCTGCTGCGTTACCAGTTGGAAAAAGAGGAGTAGCATCATTGCTGAAGCCTGATTTCTTCCCTGTCAGGAAACAGAGGGTGTAAATCCCRGAGCAGTTTTGTAATACGTCATCATGGCGAAGAACTCCGGCTGTTTTTCTATACTCCCCAAATTCCTGCATTTGGGAGCAGAAGAGGCAGCAGTTTTGCAGTAGGAGGCCGCATCAAAGCAGTTAACTCTGCAATAAGGTACTGCTGAAGAAGTTAGTGCAGCATTGCCAGCTGGTCAGCCRTCCCTTCTGATGCACACGTGTGTGTGTTGTGCGCAGTGTGTCCCCTGAATAAAGCCCACATTGCTTTTGCCGCACGGGAAAGCAGAGGCTGGAATGGCAGTGTCCTGGCACTTTGAAAAYGTGACTTTACCCTCCTTCCTCCTCCGCTTCCCTGTTCCAATTCTCTGTTGCTGCTTTATTAACAGGGTTTGAGCTGTGCTTTCCTTACACGCTCTGTTCCTTCTCCCCAGGATAATGTCTAATGCCTCTCAGACAACATTTCCCCATATTATGGTCTGCTCAGAGGAGTGAGTCCCCTAAGCTTTTCTGCAGAGATACRTCCAAAGGGAACAGCAAGGTCTTAGCAGAATATGTGCTGATTCCTGAGCTGGCATTGCAATGCACTGAGCAGCAGATAAGAYAATGCAGACCTCTGCTGTAGGCAAAGCAATGAAGAATAGAAAATTGGCAGAACACGCTTTAGCAAACCCATTCCCTTAGAGTATTTGGAGGAGGGACGCCTGATAACAGCAGCAGCCGAGGAAATCCCCTCCTTTTTTTCTGCATTGCTCCTCCCAGGAGGTCTCAGTTGAAAATGACCTCGCAGATGGCATTTTTCTGGAGGAGCTGTGCTCACGCTGCTCGACATGACATTAAGGTCTACCTATCCTACTGCTGCTGAGTGTGGTAAAGCTGTGGCTCATCAGCCCTAGACACACCGCTGTGATTTTCTGGGTATCTCTGTGGGTGTGCTGGAGCAAAGCCTCTYTCCTGGGCCTGTTGGTGTGGCTCGTGGTCCTTTGCTGTTCCAGCATGGGATGAACTGAGCAATGGCAGGGGAGCCTTGCARGAGATTTTTGTGTGTGGCACAGCAAATGTGTGGGGCAACTGGGGAGAAAWGTCTGTGAAAAGCCTTTCAGCCCACGGGGCAAATGCAGAATGACTGACGGGATGACCTGGGTGTAGATACCGAGAATATGAGCAGCAGGGGAAACAGGCTATCTCAGTCCCACCTTGCTGAGAAAATTAGCCCCAGCAGCCAAGCCCTGCCAGACATACTCAGACGATGGCAGTGGGTGTGCGTTCTGGTGTGTGAGCCGGTTTTTGAGTCGGGTCATTTGCTAAMTGGAATGTAAAGCATGTGCTTCCTCGCACATCCAATTCATTTCAGAGGTAACACAATAACTCAGCTTGTGCCTGCTATGCCTTCGTTGCCGGCTGTCTATTTATTTTCAGTGGCCATGACAATCGAAGGATATAACTCATTTATTTTCAATACACATTCTTACTGACAGACAGTGTCTGCATAATGGAGAGTATCTCATGTGAATATTTCTATTTTGAGACACAAGTTTCTGTCAATCTATCTGTCTTTCTCCATGCATGTTTTTTCTCCCATTCTTTCTAGTGTGCCCATGAGGCCAATATTTAGTAAAGAGCTTTTGCCTTTTAGACTAATTAGTCTCCTATTGTACAACTTCCACTTTCATAATGAAAAAAAAATCAGGATGGTGGCTGCTTGATTCGGAAAAACAAATTTAGATTACTTCTTTCTATTTAACAATTTTTCTGGAAAATCATGACTTTTTCCAAAGTTTTCTCCAGAATMTGAGATGCCATAATGAGATCTGCAATTCTCTGATACCTTTTACAGAAATAGATAGTTCTTGCGCTAGGAGACCAAATCTTTGTGCATCCTTCCCAGCCTGCAGTATAACATCTTGAGTTTGCACATGCTGTTGAGTTTCGGTGCATGGGCATATAGGCACAGGAGGGAGTGCAGGGTTATCATCTTGCTGTTGTTGGTGTCTCAGTTGAATGTCTCAAATGAGGTGCATTGATCCTGGGTCATGTATCTGGCTGACGTGCAARCCATGCCCTTGAGAAATGCAGACCCTCATTCTACTCAACGTTTGCCCGGACTATGTTTCTCTGTCCCTTAAGCATTTAGCTGTAAAATGAGTGTGGTAGTGCTTCCCCATGGAGCTGATGGGGTTTGTATTTCCTTTATTTATYACAAARTGGTAGGRTGGTGTTTTAAAATTCACCAGAACRTCTCATGGGAGGATGCCAGTTGTGATGAACATCTGTTCATGAAAAAAGCTTCCTGGGTCTTGAAACGTTACTGGAGTTAAAATCTAATGAAGAGAACCTCAGTGGGGTCTTTTCATGGTAAACCCAATTTTAAGCCCTTTAAACTGAAAGTATTCACACTGGTTGGACTCAATCTTAAGGGTCTTTTCTGACCTAAATGATTCTATGATTCTATAGATGAAACAACTCCTGTAGGACAGAAAATTCAGAAGTGTAACTGTAGGTCATTTACTTGGGACATGGGTGATCCATGTTTGAGACATTGGTCTGACTCAAGACCTGAGCATCACAGTGCTAAACTTTTCCTTAATTTTCTTTTAAAAGGTCCATGTTTTTGACCAGGCACACTCCCCTCCCTCATTTGGGTTTTGAGATGGGAAATCATCTAAAAATTTGAGATATCTCAGAAATGAGCACAGCCAAAGTATCAGAGACAGCTGGAGATCAGAGGGTTGCGAGTGCAAAGGGAGATGAGGCACAGCGGGGGCCCTGGAAGAGTAAAGACAAAGCACTTCTGTGCTTAAGAGCCAGCTGTGGRCTCAGCCTTCCCTTGCCCATGGCCTCAGCTTACGCCGTGCACCTGGCCGCTTCGTTTGAGGGAGAGCAAGAACCACTCTTGTCTTCTAAGTGACTCCCATTCATCACAGTTATTCATCAGGAGGCCAAGTGAGAGCTCCTGTGGCCCCCCATCCCCACCACACCTGCAGAGGGATTCGCACTCCAAACAACATCTGGAGCTGAAGCAAAATGCAAACACCGCCCTTGAGATAAGGAAGAAATGCTGAGCAAGAGGGATGTCATCACAGTTGCAAGGAAAAAGGAGATGTTTGAGGGCTGCAAGRCTTTATCAGAATTTTCCTGGGAATTGCATGAGGCTTTCCTTTGCATTGGAAATACCTCTGAGTCTGGYTTCTTGCACCTCAGCTCTCCTACCTGCAAAATGGGGGGAAATAGCCTTTCTCCCAGAGAGACACTGAGAACTAAAGTGCTGGAAAGCTATGGAGAGGCAAGGTTGTAAAAAACAGAGAACAAGGATGATAAATGTCTTTCAGCCACCATGTCCTGGTGTTTCCTTAGCCCGTGGCCCTCTGCGACTAACACATTTCATCTCACAGGGTCTCCCTGACAACTGGTTTTGGACAGAGATCTCCTGGGTGCAGCTCGTTGTCTGCAGTGGATGAAGGGTGAAACCATGGGAAGCATTCAAATGTACTTGTGCTCTTYGTACATGAACCAGACTTAAATCTAGTCATGCCCAAAACTGTAAGTGAAGGCTAGGAAAGACCAGGAACTTATAAAGTTCCCTCTTACAGAATCTTTGTGCTTGTCTGACCAAGTGCAGTGATGCCACGTGAAAAAACATGATGTGATTGCTGTAAACCACTCTGTGGGTTTACTCTAACCACTGTTTGCAAGGCCCTGACCACTACGGTTCCGTGTCCATGATCCCCATGGAAGGCAATGGGCACAAATCAAACCAATGGTCATAAAGTGAAACAGGAGGAGTTCTCACTTGATTAGAGGAGAAAACAGGTCTGACTTCAGTGATGGCCTGGGTGGCCTCTTGAGGTCTCTTCCAACACAAATTATTTTATGATTCTATAATAAAAACAGGTGCATACCTGCTGGGTCTTATCCCCTTTTGCTGTTTTTGGGAGTCTCATTTTTTCATGCTCAATTCACTCTCAGTCTTCAGTGAGAGCATAAAAATGAGACCCAGTTTTGGAAGATGGTTACCTTCCCCTCTGTGAGCCTTGCCTACAAGTTTGAGTTTGCATTACTGACCTAAGAAAATAAATTGGCCTAAAACACATAGTTATTGACAACTCTGTTTGCATTGAGCATCCGAGGCATTCACAGCTCTGATTCCATAATGAACCTGTCACAGGTTCTCTGAGCAAGCCCCTTCCATCTCCTGGAACAACCCCTGTTTGCTTTAGGAGGAGACAGTGGAGATTCCCTGAAAAAAAAMCTAAAATCCATCATTAAGCTCCTCTTAACTGAGAAAATGTGCCTCGCAGCTCCTGAGGAGCRCAGCCGGCTGCACAGCAGCAGGGACAGCAAGGTCACCTGAGGCATCTCCATCTCCTCTGGCAGAGCCCGGCGTCTGTGAGTCCCTCCTACGCCTTCATAAAAGCATTTGTTAACGGAATTTATACCTGGAGTGCCAGCCAGACTCAGCTTGGCCGACGCAGCAGAATTACGCATTAATTGGCTGTCAGGGGGRACGCATGGCCAGGGTGTGGGCAATAAAAGGCAATATATTGCTCAGAATCCGTGATAAGGTAGACCCGAGCAGGGTGCCAGATGGATGTGTTGCTGCCACAGCTATACCAACTGTATATAGTACCAAAAGATATAGAAAGTATTTTGCCTGCTGGGTTGATGTGACCCTTCATGCAGGTTTCCATAGGAAGAGCTCTTTGGAAAAACAGATCCATGAAAAACTTTCTTGCCTACAAGAMAAGCACAGCTATTAGAGAGCTGGTTGTGGGGGAGAATGCAGGTCTTCCAGAGGGAGGAAAACATGAACTGTGGCTATATCTGCAGGTTGCAAAAGTAGCAGCTAATTTTGCYACCTGAATCTGCTGAGAGGTTAAGAAAAAAAAAAAGCGTTAAATGTATTACCTTTACTGAGGGATGAGCATAACCTGAATGGTCTTCTAAAAGCTCATYGGGATTTCCAGACCTGTGAATAGCTGTGAGGAAACCTCTTAGGGATCACAAGCTCAACAAGCTAAGACGGAAAATGAACTAGATGAGGTGGACATGTCTGACTCCCATCTGCCACAGATTACCTATGAGACCAGCACCAGAAAAACAAAATTGCCCCTTGGAGGTAAAAGAGACTGTGAGTCATTTAAAGAGATTGACATCAGTATGCTCAGGGCCCATCAAGAAACAATTTCCATCCAGCCATGAATATTTACAACTGAAGCACATTCCATTATTTGAAGAAAAGCTGAATTGTTTTGATCATTTGTTGTTGTTGCTGTTGAAGAAAGGATTTAGCCTGTGTGTTAAGTCAGGGAGCGTGAAGTGAAGAAGTGAACAGTAATGGAAAATGCACATATATTTGCTGAGGGTGAGATAGATGAAAGGAGATTTCATCTTGGTTAGATTTCCAGAGAGGAGCCCGTCGCAGGGGAACCTGGGCCATCAGGGCTTTTTCATGTGCAATGCAAGTTGCTCAGTTGTCTGCTCCTGTCAAATAAGCCAGTTCTGTGCTGTGATTTCCTCAAAGACTGGAATTTGAAAAGAAAATCAGAAGTGAGAAAGACTGAGCCAAATTCAATCTACTCAGCAGGTGCTTCTTCAGATCAGTTTGACCTTGCATGAGAAGGTGATTCCAGGCTCTGCCCAAGTGGTGCGAGATTCACACCGAGCCTTTGGGTTCCCTTTGTTGTTCAGATCTCAATTCCAGTGTGAGTTTGTCGGGAAATGGAGTTTGTCCTGAGGGAAACCAATAGTTCTGAGTCTGTCCTCCTTCCATATCTGAAAAAAAAACCAAAAAACCAACAGGCTGAAGGCCAAAAATTTTAGTGGGATGATGTTTTAGCTGCTTTATAAATCTGAATCTTCATGATGCTGTTTCAACRATGTTGAAGACTGATATATAAATGAATGTAATATAAAGATGGGCATGAARTTAAAAGAATGAAAAATGTGTTTGCCGTTTTAAAGGTTTTGACGTTATTGGAGRAAGAAAGTCAAAAGAACCCATTTAGACATTTTCTTGTTTCATGTTTCATCAGTGTTCTTTCCAAGCTTTCTGAAACCCCACGCTCATGTAGTGGAGGACAGTCATGCAAGGACTTCACTTTATGGGACTGAATCTCACAACAGTGATACGAAGTGTTTGTTCACCCGAATGTTCGAGGGAAATTAATCTTAGGCCAAGATAAGAGAATAAATAAACCCAAGCAAATGCTCTCTGGGGACTTAACTGCATGTACTGTGAGCAGGATAATTTAAGGGCTCAAATCTCTGCCACCGTGACGGGTGACTTACTTCCCCCAGTTCAAGTAGGAAATGACGAGCTGAAGCCCTGGCACAGCAGAGAGGAGAGTATAATTGCCATGTGGGATYGCTCAATGGCAGGCACGAAAACATCATCGCAGTATGCCATAGGCAGGACAATAAAGGACTAAATTAATTGCAGAGGAGAGTTAATAACCAGTGGGAGGAGTTAATGTAAGCTTAACCCTCAATTAGCTAAACTTTCAACACCACACTCCACTGCTCCCTGGCACTAAAATGKATGGTATAGAGACATCCATTAGAACCTCTGTATTTCTTCCACTGCCACCTGCTACGCTTTGGAAGAGCAGCATGTGTGATCCATCTTTGCCTACCATGCATGAAACGGCAGTGTCAGTAGTGCTGTTAACTCATCAGCAGTTTTCCAGTGATGGAGAAACCTGTGAGAGCTGAAYAAGGATATCAGAGATGCTTCAGCTTGACCTCAAATACGGTCATTACGTTTTGGGAGATGGGAGGGACTCTGAGCCACCTGGAAAGTGATGATTTATTTGAGGGGGGCCTTAGATTAYAACAGAATTTTTGCCACCAAGTTTCTTGTTTTTTCACTGAAAATATGAACCAGAAGTGTTACTGTGAAGTCTGCGGGGAACTGCRGTTTCAGTTCATATACTCCCATTTTTCTCTGGACACACAGGTTGGGTTATATCTCCCAGAACATAACACGGTGTCTCCTCTTTTGCTAGGGAGATGATGGCTGGTTACAGCAGTCACACAGTCCTGATGTATTAATTTTTTTCTTTGAAGCATTTAATAGTTGGGAATTCTTCCTTTTTTAATGAMAAGAAACAAAGTGTTTTCCCAAAAGGTTTTGTGAAAACTGCTGCTGTGGTAGATTCTCAAACAATATTCCCTTCTAAACCAATCTTTATGTAAAAAATTGAACCAGATTTCGAGTAACATGATCAAACAGGATGTGGATATCATGCCCTCATTAAGAGAAGGAGTTGCTGTGCCAGATGTTAAGCTTCATACTTGTTGATCGAACTGCATTTTGTGTACTCCACCCTGGTAATGAATCCCACAGCCACCATCCCTTCTACAGATGCTCCAGGAACACTCTAAGTGGCCATTAACTAATGCTAAATTATGATGGAGCATCTCCTGAAATACATGTGACATCCACATGAATAACAAATGAATTTGTTTCTGTCAAGGCAATGACAACGGATTGCGGTTGAATTAACATGAGTGCCGTTTGCTGCTCTACACCAACTGCAACGAGTTCCTTGTAGGGTGCATGTAATTACRGGGACACAAATGACAGCGGAGGGATGCTGTGAGTGCGAAAATGTAATGGTATAGATGGCTGCTAAGGATGAGCTGTGGGAAAAAGTAAGTCCCAGGCTGACAAACTAATCCTATTTCTATCGAATCCCAGTGGAGTTTGCCTCCTAAAGACATTAACGAGCGTGAGATCATGCTGTTAGCCCCCACAATTGCATCCGTCCCTGGAAAAATCATTCTCTTCTCATTATCACTTGGTAGTACAAAAAGACCYTTAGAGGTCAGTCCTATGATGATGTCTCTGTACATCTGCATCTCTTCAGGGAAAAATAGATCAAAAGGGAAAGGATTTTTTTATGGTGTTCATGCATGATACTAGAAAAATGTGCAAGGGTCTCCTATAGTGCCTATAGGACTCTAAAGTTTCTAAAAACTGTTTCTCTGCTGGGTACGTTAGTGTTCAGAAACTTGGGTTACGTCTCCGCTTCTGTTGGCGTGGCGTGTCAGGTTGAGCCTTGGCTTCCAGCTCCTTGTTCTCAATCTGTGTTGTGTATCTTGAGGTGTTGTGCAGGGTGTGAAGTGGCTGGTTAAATGTGGGGCGAAAGGGACGAGGGGAGAGCAGTAGAGGAAGARGGACGGTGAGACAGAAATGGGAAAAAACTGTATTTATGGCATGAGGAAGCAGAGCCCTGAGGTTGGCTCAAAGAAAAACAAGTCCAGATCAGAAGCAAGCATGGATTTTTGAAACACAGATTGATGAGCCTGGAATTGSTCTGAACATTTCCGTTGAAAACTTTCCAACAAAAAATGTTTTCTGAATGCAAAAAATTGCTTTCCTAAAGTTACACTGACTGGGATGAGATTTTCCATGAGAAAAATGAAAGCTTTTCACCTTAAAGCATTTCTATTTTCCATGAAATTAATTAAAAAAAGAATCTCAGAGCAAAATAAAATCTTGAAACCCTGGGATGTCTCATTAAGTGGATGTTCTGATTTTCAGCTAGTTCTAAATTAAGTAATGGAAAAAGTCACCCGGAGCTGGGGAGCTTTCCACCATGTGGAGTCTCTACATCTTGCACTTGTAGGCCAGGTGCACCCCAGCCTCTATTTTACAYGGGTTTTGGGGCAAAACCTGGTATCATCTGATGTCAGTAAGGGTGAATCCTGAGTTATATASTCACATCTGGCTTTCCCTGAAGAGGAGGATTTCATACTCTGCTTCCAAACGAGTCCCCTCTTTCAAAGGGCAGATTTCAGAGCAAGATGTTTTCTGATAGACCATCCTCTGAGCTTTCTGGAGATGGTTCAGTTTTAGCCTTATTTCCTGATAATAGAAGGTTTCAGCAATTTTGCATCCGTTTGAAAGAGCGGGAGAAGTCTCAAAAACATYTGTTTTCTACAAGTTTCATGAAAACTGGCAGCTGGGAGAGACCCAAACTCAAGTCCATCAAGGAAAAGCAGGGTCAACGACRGTATTACACATTTTGTCTGACAGCCACCAGCTGTCCAACAAACATATGCCCCACTTTCTCCGAAAGCAGCCTGGCAATAACAAGATAGCTTACACTTTTCTGACAATACAGACAGCACAATGAAGAAAAAATCAGTATGCATAGGGCTGTGCTACCCATGGGACATGGAGAAACAAGCCAGAGGTAGATCTGTGTGCGCGTGAAGGTAGGTACATGGATGTGAATGTTAGCTGCTCCCGGCTTATTCTGCTTTTGCCTGTTGGGAATCCTAAGGGACCTGTGACAGAGCAGGGAGAGGTTAGAAGACAAAATATCGTCATCCTTAGGAAAACAAGCTTCATTAATTCTTCTGTTTCAAGAACAACTTGTTTTATAGTGGATTTGGTTTTTCGCAGATTATGTAACGCATTCATTTCCCCCCTTACATTTGCTGAAAAGGTTCTCTTCTGCTCAATGTGTGGGTCATTGAACATGCACATGAATGTATTACCTATATATGCATGAATCGACCTGCTGGGCTGTCACTGCAGTTCCTGCTGGGAGCACAGGTGCTGCATCCTGATATTTTAACCACTGTGTCATCCAGAAAGTCAGAGATGCTCATGCTGGTTTATTATTGAGGCATGGCTTTGGAATACAGTGCTGTATATACAAYATGGGCTACACAGACAGAGAGGATTTGGGGGGGACCAGAGCCTCATGGCGCTAGGTGGTTTATGCAGTAAATGTGCACACCCCATCTCTCAGAAAGAAAGTGGGAATGTGGAAGAGGGACTGGGAGAGTRGAGACATCCTTTTATTTTTAAGCTAAGGCCCAGACAAATGGTATGAATCTGATTCTTCCCTCCTGAGCCTGGGAAAGGGTGGGAAAAGTASGAGTTTAAACCGTTTTAACACCACCTTTTGATGGGCTCTGCTATTCTGAATAGTCCCTAACCATCCWGGTGTGACTTCTTTTGCACTTGAGGCTCATGGCTCTCCAAAAGAGGTAGGAAAAGGCAAAGAGCTCCTGTATGGAGCCCTCCAGCCTTGCTCCTGCTGTGCCTTCTGCTCTACCCTGTGAACAGGACACTGTGAGCTAAAATACTGCCATTCCACTTCAACTGTCAGGTTATCCRTTTGTTTCCATTACATCCACGGCGGTTAGCTCTTGGTCTCCAACCTGAAGTCAGCTAGCAGCTAATTTCCTTGGGTTGAAAACAGGGGCGCTGATATCTTGCCCCATGGCATGCACAGGACAGATGGCATGGGTGGGAGCTGCCCTGCACGCTTCCTCCCAGGGTCCAGACCACTCTCCATGATATTCACCACCAAAGACGATGTACATGTGACTAGGAGAAGACCCCAAAACCCATACGGGGTGATGCTGCTCTGTCCCACCAGGATCCACTCCCAGCTTAACTCCATGGGCAACAGCTTTCCCCCTCCACCCAACTAACTCTGCGTCTGCCCAATTCCCGGCAGCGGGAGCGGGCCCACGGCGCTGCTGTGAACCTGCACGAAGGATGCACGAGCTGACCGCAGCTTTGCATCGCGCTCCTCGGGGCATGGGTAGGAACRGCCGCCCACCCAGCGCTGAGCCTCCCTAATACCGTGTCGGTACAGCATTCGTACGCCTCCGTTCGGATTGACGATAAGATTGTCAGCTCCTTGGGGCTCCTGGTTTATGTTTATTATTAAACATTTATTTTTAAAATTGATTAAACATTAAATAAGGGAGGGGATTTGTTTTAGGCTGCCTCAAAGAATGTCGTGGRTTGTGATTTTGTGCAGAGACAAGAATATCCATGATTCCGGTTTGGAAGGAATTAAAACCAAACAGATTTTTCTACTAATGTCTTCACTCAAAAAACATTTTGATAGCCTTGCTTACTATATTTACAAGTCAGGTACACAGTGTACCTGAGCGTCCACAGCTATTCCCAGCTTTGCAAACCCCAGATAGCTTCTGCAAGCGCCTGCAGGCTAAACAGCATCCCTAAGTAAAACGTCTGCCTCCCTTCCACTTTGGAATGCTGTTAAATGTGGAAGGGTATTTCTAAGCCTAAGATTACTCCTCAATTTCGTGTACAGTTGGCTGTTTGTTGGCACAATTAATTGCAGAATATTTTCCTCCCATGTTTCAAAACAATCTGTAATGGTACCCCTTGCAGGGAGGTAAAGTAAAGCGCAACTACCACAGGTAAATTCATGTGGCAAACTATTTCTAGAGATCAAGCAAGGACAATTTAGTCACCAGTGTTAGGGAAATGTGTTGTGCATTTATTTTGTTGCAGATCAGGTAGGTACATACAGTCCCCATTTGCAAAGTAATCTCGGAAGCTGGGGAAGAAGTGTAAGTGAATTGTTAACACTGTTATTGTTAGCCTTTTTAGCTTGTGTATTCCTTCCATGCTTTTTTCTGTCAGGAGGAGAAATAAATGTGTGAGTCAGGTATGTTCTTGTAATCGCACTTGTCTTTCAAAAAAGACACGCACACTTTCATTAAACACAATAAAACCAGAAAACAGAATGCAGCTTCTTTGCTTCGGTCTGCCCGTCCTCTAAGCTGTATGCCCAAGCAGCTCCATCTCCCTGCAGTGTTTCATGGTCCCACTTGGAATAGTTTCTCTTTGTTTTCTGTCCAGGCACATCCAGGCTTGACATTTTCCAGCTATTGTATGTGCGACCAGGGGTCCCCCTCAGGCCACACCAATATGATGTTTTTCAGTCAAGATGTTGGCTCTTGTCTCACTATATTGTTAAGGATGGCCATGATTCAGTGATGCAGATGATGATTTTTTATCACCTATTACAGCAGTGATGGACCAAACCCCAATTTTATGCATATGATGCTTGCTACTTGTGGGGAAACCCGTTCCCAAGATATCCATCTGGGCAGACCCGCAGAGGAGGTCTTTGCATCTTGCTCCTGAGTTGAGAGACAGTTTCCAGTGACTCCACACTGGGTTTTTCTACCTACGCAGTGCGAGCTGGGAGAGGAAGGAAAGATCAGGGGAAGGGGAGCCCACTCTTCAGAGTAGTGCCCGGGCTGGTGGGGATCG
Organism: Oceanodroma leucorhoa; assembly: GCA_030449065.1. NCBI lineage: Eukaryota > Metazoa > Chordata > Aves > Procellariiformes > Oceanodroma > Oceanodroma leucorhoa. The sequence goes on from JASVER010000116.1 coordinate 1,173,337, forward strand.
GGGAGGCTGCTGTCTCTGTTGTAGGTAGGCAAAGGGGCTCATTTTTTGCAGGCACCAGGGAGCTGTCAGATGTTGCCTTTGGTCCTTTGGACCAGCTTGCACTGGGTGTGAAGAGCACGCCGGTGACTGTGAGCTGGGGAGACTTTCTACTGGTGGAAGCAATGTGCTGGTCTTTGAGTCCAAGGATGAAGAGGAAATGTGTGTTCCTCTGCTCCACACAGTAAAAGCAAGACACTGCGTAGTAGGATCAACATCAAGCTTTTGCTCGAGTTACCACGTTTTCCAGAGATGCAGGAAAGAGTCCCCAAGTGCAGCATCACATGAATGCACCTTTGGGAACCCAGGCTCTGCTCTTTGATGCCAGTTCATTTTGTGGTCTCTGCAAACTGTATCACTTTGCGCAGCACAGATGGCCATGGAAAAGTGTGAGCAGAAGCATGTCTGATGGTTACAGCTGATATTCTCTCAACCCTGAGGTCAACTGCCTGCTCTGCTGCCCGTGTGATCTTGACTCCAAGAAAGGATTTGAATTCAAGGGAGTGAGGGACATTTGTCTGAGCCTCCATTGCTGGAAATAATGCTTATCTCTATTCTTTCCGTGTTTTTTTCATGCCAGACTGTCATAAAAAAATACTTCCATGCTGAATTTCATAGCTTTCCTCCCTTCTTTGCTCGTAACACAGAATTATCTTCCTGTTTCTTTAAAATTCTGAAGTTTAGCAAGTAGATAAATTACACTTCTTAAAAACCCAGCCCCAACTGTGAAGCAAATATTCCTTTCCTTTCAGGGAACCATTCCTTTGCCTTGTTATTTTAAGCTCCATCATGGTTGTTGCCATGTAATGGCAACTTTGTGGAAAAGGAGGTTAAGTGCTAAGGTTAAAACAGGTTCAAGCATAATCCAGAGTGCCCTTGGCAAAGACAGAATTGTTTTAGTGGGTCTCATTCATCATTGCCTGACTGCTTAAAGTGCTGGAGTGGCTCATTATTGTTTTTATATGCCTTTATGAGAGCTGCAAAGGAGCCAAAGAGAAAAGTACCACTATTTTCCTCCCTTAACCCACACTCAATGGGGAACAATAATATTTAAGATCTCAAAGTGCAATGTAAAAGGTTTTCTCTTCAAAAACCAAATTCCCCTGCATAAGCCACGTGGAGTGGCTCAGGCTCAGCTCCAGAGAGAAGGTTTCTGTTGGTTTGTGGAGTTACGTCTACGACAGCATTTTGGAGCTGATAGCAAGGAGCTGCTATTGCCAGCTGGTATTGCCAGACCTGCCTTCATGAAACCATCGTCTGCCCCTAAGCCAGCTGGTGGCTTTTTTCCTCATCGATTCTGCCAAAGCTTTGTCTTCCCTGCAGGTTGGATAAACCTTCATCAGGGCCTGTGGACTCTGCAACGTAGGGGAAGATTGCACCATCACGGAGCACTATAAAAAAATATTTTGAAGATCACAGATGTCAGACATCACTGAGCAAAGATCTTCGTAGTGCTCCATCCTTGCCTATTTGCTTTGCACGTGTCGATCCCAGCTGACACAGGCAGTGGCTCAGAGTAGTCCATACCTGAGAACTTTTGTGCGGATATGTAAACTACCAGAATGATAAGGGACAGATCCTGACTAGGTTTTTTTTCAATTAAGTGGCTGCTTTAACTTTATGTGCCTTACCAAGGATCTTTACAGAGCTATTTCTTATGGAGATCGGGATATGTTAATGCCACTGGAGAAAGCAGTGGTAAATGCTAGTGCAGAGTGAACGGTTAGTCTCGTGTTCAAAAGCAGCTGAACCCAAACTGGAACAGGTACAGAGAGAGACTACAAGGAGGATTAAGGAAAAGAGGCACCTGTTCTAGGAAGGAAGATTATGAGAATTTAGCTTGTTTAAGCTAGCGAGGCAAAGGCTGTGTGAAGGGCTGTGATTACGCTGTAGAAAATGCATCAAGGGGATAAGCACTGAGGGAAACGGAGCTATTTCAGTTAAATGATGATGCTGGCTTTGGAGCAAATGGTATAAATTGGTCATAGATAACTTTAGGCTGGAAGTTAGAATATTTTTATTTTTAACGCTTGAAGGAATGAAATCCTGAAGTAACTGCTCGGTGGGAATAATGGGGATAAAAAGCCTATCAGGTTTTAAACCAGGATCATCCCTTGTGGATGGGATTATATGATGTGGTTGCCAGTAACGGGAGGCTGTGTTCAAGGACCTCCCCAATTTGATGCACACCAAAATATTCCTTTACTGAAGGATTGGGTGTACACCTGGATCGTGGCTGTTAGGCACATCTGATCTGGGTTCAGCAAGGTGGTGGGGTGCCTGGGAAACCTGGAAAAACATAGTCATGTCCTGGAAAGCTTTTCCCCCTCTGTTCTTGGAGACACATAGTGTGAATTCTGTGTTTCTTGATCATGGGAAGATTTTAATACACAGCATGTCAGATCTGGAAATTTGATTAACTCAGACCCTGTCTATGTCTGGATGGAGATATTAATATTTAGTCCATCAGGGTGCAAATCCTTTGGGTGCTTAACCCTGTCCAGTGCTGTGGGAAGATCCCATGTGGAGGCTGAAGCATCTTCTGTGGTTGAGGGTGTTCATGGTGCTTGCTACGAGCATCTACCCAAAACATGAATGCAAGACACCTGAACTGCAGACAATCTCCAGACTGACAATCTCTCTAACGTACATGTTTATGCCAAATTGAGGACATCCCTGAGTGTTATTCAATGTTTTTGCTTTCAAGGCCAATCTGACTGAAATCAAGGCACCAGATGTGGTGGGATTTTTGTTTATAATCTGCATTGATATAGCATCTGTGAGCCCCTGGAATGCTGTTGTATTAGATGTTGTACAAAAATGGATCAGAAAGATGGTCTGTCCTCTCTATTGCTTCAAAATAAGATAATGTTCTCTCTGATTTAAGGGGACTCTGAGCAGCAAGGGAGAAAAAGAGGGGAAAGCATYGGCTAGATTGACTCTGACCAATAGCTTTCCAGTACTCATAATACAACAGAGAGAGAAACGCAAACCTTGTTTGAAAAGACAATAATACACTCCTCCTGCAGAAATGAGTTGGTCTTGATTTTATCCACCTGGGAACTCTGATTATTGTCTCATGAAGCAGAGCACCTGGTCTATTATCCCATAAATAAGCGAGAGCAAATGCACCGTGTTTTCATTACAAAGCATGGCTCCCCTGCAGGGCTGCCGCACGCACTGGAATATACTGCAGAAGAGGAAAGAAATTTGGAAGTTTGCCCTCAGGTTTCCTAGAGAGACAAGGCTGTGGTAGCAGTTAGAGAAATATTCACTCCGCCCACCGGGGTTTCCCTCCCATGGCTAAAAAGTGATTGTTGTTGCTATTAATTAGAGCAGTATGGAAACATTCGCAGGCAAACCTGGAGCCATGTCAAACATGCCTTGCAGGGTTGTGTTACAGGCTTAAATTGCACATCAACGCTCTTGAAGGATGTACTGCGATGCCTGAAGGGAGTGGGCGAGTGAGCTAGAGATCTGGCATCAGGTGAGGTGGGAATGCATTTAGGACAAACCAAGGTCCAGATGTGGTCTAATTAAGACTCACTTTCTGACTTAGGGGATATTATCTTACAAATCTGGGACTGGCATCCCAGCTTTGTGCTGAATGTGCAGTTCAACTTCCTTTCTTCTTGATCTTAGTGCCAGCACTGGGATCTTGCTCTGAATCCATTTTGTCCCCTTTTGAATCTTGAATTTTATGCTCAAAAGCCCCACTCAAAATGAGAACAGCAATGACCCTGCTAACGCCACTTTGTGCTGCAGTCAGGCCTTGAACTATTGAAACCCTTCGGTGCTTTGCTAGATTCACCTACGACCCATCTCTAGAGGAAAACTACAGGTCAGACCAGCTAGATCTCGGCTGGTCCTGCTGCAAAAGAAGGGGTGCTCTGCTTAACCAATGCAGCCAGCAAGGAGAGAGACTAAAAAGTAAATCTGTACTGGTTGCTTGGCACAAGGTACGATAAAGCCGTTGTAACTGGTGGGGGTGGCTTTGCTGGAGCTCACTTGGACGTTGAAATCGCCTCTCCTGGTCAGCAGTAAAAGGTTCATGCTGGTGAAAATGCAGCAGGACGGAAGCGTGAAGGACCTGCCCTAGCCAGCAGCTCATCACCACCCCTGAGATACGTGTCAGACTGGGATGTGAGAGAGTTTTCCATCTCTTGCTGTTGTGTTCCAGATCATTTGCTTTGACTGTGTGCATATGTTGTCAATTCACCAGCACCTTTACGCAGTCAGTTATAATTCACATTTGCTGTTTTTTAAATGAACATTTGTTCACTGGAGCATTTTCCGGGGAGTGTGCGTGGCACACAGAGCCAGCCCACATCCCCGCAGCCTCCAACACAATCTAAGGCGAGGAATCAAGCTCGGAAACAAATCAAGAATATATTATGTGACACGCACCGCCTGCGGTGTGAGACGGAGGGGGACTCTGTGAATAGGAGTCTTGCAAGAAAGCAGCCATGCAGACCGAATACTTCTTGCCAATGCAATGCAGTGGAAAATCCCAGGGATAATCATGGCCCCGCTGAAATTCCCTTAAAATCCAAATACAGTCTCAGTCACTGCCACACTGAAGCACCGCATCATCTTCTGTTCCCGCCACAAGGTTTGTTACCTGGGTTGCTATTCCCATCATCCAGATGGAGAACGGAAGCAAACCAGGGTCTATTGATTGCAATGGGTGATGAGTGGCCTTTGAGAAACATCCCAGGAGCCCCAGATCTTCAGAGGGTATTGAGAGACAGAAAGGATATAGAGAGAGCCAGGACTGAATGTGATTCTTGTAAAGATCCAGGGCTCATGCAAAAAAGGGAATGCAAGTGCCATGTGAATACTTCAGAGTGTTGGGAGCCCGATCCACTTTGTTGATAGAGAGCGCAATGCAAATTCATAATTACTGTAGATAAACATGTTTGAGTTAATTACTTCTCCCATTTGATGGCTGTGCAAATGATGCAATGACTAACAGAAACCGCTTTCCTTTCTTCTTCACTCTGAAAGCCAAGGCTACAGCATGTACTTGGGGAGGACATGTCAGGAAAGCCAAGGAATGGACAGAAGAGCAGATGCCAAGGTCGAGCAGCTCTGAATCTTCCTGGGAACATGAGCCTGTGACCAGGAAACTGGATTCGGATTTCAGAAGCTTTTACTTCTGTCTCTTTGCCCTCAAATGCAGCTGCTGCTTGGACAACATCAACCTGGCTTTAAAGTAGGTCAGACTCTGTAGAACTGAAGTCATCTCAGGATGCTCGGTAGAAGAAGAAATACATGTCAGTGTGACACCACTCTGTACAGTGGCTTTTAATAGAGTTGCTCTCCATTTACTGATCCACGTGATTCAGACAGTGGCTGTAACCAGAAAAAACGCTGCATCCATCTGGGACAATCTATGGATCACAAATCCCACCTGAAGGGATGGACTCAAGCAGAGACAAAGACAGTGCAAGAGGAACATGGGAGTGGAGGTCCAAATTCTCCAGCTGCTTCCAAAAAAATGGACTTGGAGAAGCACCAGGGCCCTGAGCACCTTTTTAGCAGATTTGGGCTCCCAAAAGCCTAGCCATCCACTGAGACTCTAGCGTCTCATTAAGTAATCCCAGATTTTTTTTGATAGTCTGTCAGCAATTCAGTCTGGACTATTTTAATGGCATGAAGGCATCCTGGACACTCCTTTTAGGTCTCAGACACATAATTGGCAGTTTAGAGTTCTGAACAGCTTGTTAGTGTTTTGGGAATCGGAAAGGCGACACCAATGAATCATGATTTCAGGCACCTGCTCAGCAGCTGTGAGTTTTGGATCCCCCCTGTTAGCAGTCCCAGGGAGTTTCAAACCTGTTTTCAGGGAAGTATTTCCATTAGCCTGGAGAGAAATTCATGTTTTGTCTCCTGTCATTTCCCAGCAGCCAAATCCTTCTGGTTCATTTTCCTGGGAGTCAGCAGTCCCAGGCACCGCTGAGCTGCAGTTTGCCCTGTTTGCTATGTGCTCTAAAACCTGCGTTTAGTTTAACACATTGAGCCAATCTGTTTCCCCAACCCAGCTGCAAGTACAACCCTCCGGGAGAGCTTGGCAGCGTTGATCTGACACCGCTCGCCGGCAGCCTGGGGTACGCAGGCTTTTTTGGGAAGGCAGCAAAGAGGAGCGGAGAGGAGGAGGAAGATGTAAAAGCAGATCAGTACAGCACCTCTGAGCAACTTTCCCTTCTCCCAGAGCCGCCCACCATTCAACAGAAACACAAAAGGCAATGGAAAAATAATATTTGCTGACTCTCTGAGGAATGCAAGGCTGAAGCAAACCCCATGTGAGGGATCTATGCATTATTTATGGCGCTCTGTGCTGTATGCTATCCCGCACTGGATGAGCAAGTTTTCTTGTTCAGAGAGATGCTCTTCACAGTTTAAAGCCCAATCCCTCATTTCTCCACTGAGCTGAGACTGTAGGACGCGAAGGCATAGCTGCGTTCCCTTCATCTCCCCAGGTGAGAGCAGCCAGAAGGATTTGTCAGACCAGCCGTGGGTGGGATGCGGACCCACGACCCCGGAGAGCACATCCTCCCCGGGCAGGGTGTGCTGTCGGTGCCCTCACCAGCTCGATTTGAGCCAGCAGAGCTCTGCTGAGCCAGGCAGCAATTAGCCCTGTATTCTCCCTGTCTAGACAGGCCTTGGAAATGGTGCTTCTGAGTCGAGATCTTCCAGCTGGGGTAGGTTGGTTTCACAGCCTCGCCTGATGGCTTCCCTTGGAAATGCTGCTGTTTTGTGAGGGGTTCCTGTCCTGCTGGACCGGAGCCCAGTCCAACCTGCGCTTCAAAGTGTGCCGGCACCAATTAATGTTGTTTTGCTCCATGATGCATGTAAAATAAATCAGAACAAAAATCAGAGTGACATGACAGTAACGCCGATGTGGGCTTATCTGCATTTTACTTCCTTATTACCATAAAATATGAAACTATATTGTAACATGATACATTTTTATATTGTGTTATACTAGGCTTCATATATTATAAAGAGTTTATATTAAATAGATGTTAAATAGGCTTCTATTCACATATATTATTAAGTGGATATTTAGTATAAATTAGGTGATTTTGTTATCATAAAATGCCATCAATATTTCAGTACAGCAACATGTTAAAAATAAAAGGGATTAAAGTGATAAATGGGAACTGTCTGTTTTACCTACCTAAAATAAAATACCTCAGCATTTCTGAAACTAAACAAGAAAGTCCAAGTGATTAATTTAGACTTTTGTCCTGAAGTGGATTTCATTGAATCAAACTGACACTTTGCTGTGAAATGTTAGAAACAAGACCACATTTTCCTCTCAAGTGTTTTCTGATCGTTTCTCCACTGAGCGCCCGCCCCGTCCCAGCCCTGGGAGCGAGCAGCCTCCAAGCCAGGGCCACGCGGGCTCTCGGAGGCTGGTGGGAAAGCAGCAGCCACCAGCGCAAGGTTTTCAGTCTTTGCAGAGGAAAATGTTCAGCACCTGGGGAAAAATGGCCAGGTGTGGGATTATCCCTCTGCCTCCTCTAGCGTGGTCTTATCTCTTGGGCTTCCCGTGCTGTTGGYGCTCCCCAGGCAGCAGCTGGAGAGCAGCAGGGCAGTGTGTGTGAGTGTGCATGTGTGTGCATGTGGGTATGCATATGCAGGTAGAGAAGGGCTCTCCATGAGTACAGACATCCCAAAAGACCCTCCACTAGCTGGTCACCACCTGAGCATCCTGATACACAGCCGCCATGGGCACACACAGTGGAAAAACATGCCATAAAATACACAAACATACATATAGACCCTGTGGTATTAGTGACTAATGCCTGCCTTGTTGGTATAAACCACTCAGAGTGACAGCCTGGGACAGGAGGAATTTATTTTGCTTAGCTTTGTCTCTGGATGTTTGATTTCAGAAGAGCTGAGGGATTTTGCTGAACTTCAGAGAGCCTGAGTAAATGGAGCAGAGAGAAACTCGGGGAGGCAGGCAGCTATTTTGCCTCCCTGGAAAAACCTCCACGAGGCTCATCTGGCCTGATTCAGCTATAGCRAAACTCTCTGAAGCAGCTTTGGGTTGAGATGTGGCCGCAAACGTCACAGCGGTGAGGGCTGCCTCTGCCAGCTGAAGGTGAGAGCCATATGGAAAACCCTGCACAATCTGCTCTGCTGTCCCTGGCCTCTGCAGGGCTGCTGCTGATGTCTCTGTTTATTGGGCAAGACACGGCCCCAGGGGAAGCCTAAGGAACAATTAGCCACAAAGCAAGGAGTGTGAAGTGTTGAGAGGCAGCAGGCACACCTCTGTGCTGTGATGGCTTCCAGCAGGAGGAAGAGGAGGGTTGTTTAAGGAGCCRTGAAGAGTTTCCTAGCCAGATCATAGCAAGTTTGGGCTCAGACAGCCCAGCAGATCTTCCAAATATGTCCTTCAAGGGATGTAGTAAAAAGGCCCTACAAACCTCTCCAGGTTGTTTGCTCCTGGTGCCCACCTCCTGGGCTAGAAATTGTGCCGGGTTCATCAGGGAGGGACGTGGGCTGCAGCGGGGACTCACGCCTGCCCACGGAGCCCTGCTCTCCCAGTCCCTGCTGGGGGAGCAGGCAGTCCCCAGGGCTCTTTTCTCCTCCAGCATCCACTCTCTGGGCTCAGGGACCGGGAAGTCCCGAAGTTTCACAGCCTATACAGGAGAGATGGCCAAAGCTACGGGAGGAGTGAGGGGGAGCGAAGCAGGAGCTCTGGGGTCTGACTCACACTCACGCAGGTGCATCTGTGCTGTAAAAGCAGTTGAAAGCATCAGTARCTGTGGTGGGTCAGCATCACCTCTTCTCATCCCCTCCCTTGCACGGAGGAGGGGACATCCTGCATTCTTCCCCTCTTTTAATTTGCCCTAAGCAGTTCTGAAAACCCAGAAGGGAGCTGCAGAAGAGAAGTTGCCTGGAGAGTAGCAGGATGCAACCACCCATTAACATCAAACCCACTCCGTAAACTGTTCCCTGAGCTGGTAAATTAGCACAGAAAGAAGCCAAGAGCTGGTTTCACAGTGGACAACTTTCCCCTTCTCCTCCCCTGCCCCGTGTCATGGCCTGGGAGTGGGAGGAAGCTTAAGTCTTCTGTTGAAATGACTGGGGATCTCCAGGTTCTCCTGCTACAATTTATTGCTGCTTATTACCAGGCTGGTGGGGAAATCTGCAAAAATAGCTGGCTCCATCCAAAGACTGTGGAGTGTCAACGCCTTTGTGCATATTCCCCAAATCTCACTCTTTCACCAGMTTTGCGAGTTACCCTTAGAAGTCCATTACCATCCACAAAGCTCAGTTCTTTACATTCAAGAATAGCATTTCTGAAGTTGTTCTTTAAAGACAGGTATTTTCTAGAAAAGAATTTTAGAACTTTTACAGGAGCCGTGATGCTCTCATGAGAGGAGCCAGCTAAGCATTGCTAAAGACATCCTTTTAGCTTTTGCAAAATTAAATACCAAATAGCTTCTCTCTTACAATCTTGCATATTAAAAAAAAAATGAAAAAAACTTATTCCGAGTATGCTTCAGCTACTTTTAAAGAGTAACTTGCCATGAGATATAGCATCGTGTTTCCCAGCTCACAGATGCAAAGACATAGTGARTTGCTTTCCCATAAAACAGATGCTTGTGAGCTTGATTCTCTTTCAGGTCATATCMCTGTGCAGGAAATGGGCTCTTTTTTCCAAAGTGCAGAATTTTCAGCTGAACAGATCCTAATCCCAGCTGCATGTTCATACAGGCTGGATGGAAGGCACTATCGAGAGGTGGCAAGGCTCAGGAGCCTTTTAGTGCCTGGGACCTCTCATACTTCAATTAGCTGGGCAGCGGTTCCCTCTGCAATCACATACACACATGGTACAAGGAGGAACCGTGAGTGATCTTGAAGGTGSCCAGGCAGAAAGCCCAAGCAAGAACACCCACAAAGTCAAGAGCAATTGCCAAAAGCTTCCTTTTTCTTGTACACCAGCACTATTCACCCTCCCCACAGACCAATTCTCACAGTTCATCTGGTGGTTACATGCAACGAGGTGTCGCATACATCCAGGCTCCACTCTTGGCTCCTCTRGTGACAAGCATTTGTGAAAGCAGACAAGCCAACATGAGAAGTAATTTTGGGCCAGCAGGTCTGAGACTGCTTCAAGGAATTGCTTGATTTCTGAGCTCCTCACCTTAAAGTGGAGGTTCCCCGTACAGAAGGGGAAACTCTGACTCTTTATTGTCATTATTAAAACAGGATTAAYGTGAACGTGAGTTCTTAATCAGCAGACCATAAACATCCCCCCCTCCCCAAGGCTGATTTCTCTTTTTTTTTTACCAGTGGGGAAAGTATGAAAGAGAGAAGAGATTTCTTTTGGGTCTGCAACCCATCCGTGATAGGGCAAACTGTCCTCTGAATCCCAGCCTGATGGTGTGACCACTGCAAAAGCCCCTGGTTATGAGCTACCATGGGGGTGTACAACCRAAGAAACCACTGCGGCTTCCGATGCAGAGATAAACACCTGGCTGAGCTGGATATACTGGCATTTATTAGGGGGGCAGGTAGGTGTCAGAGYTCGGTCCAAGCAGCTGAAAGGCTCCTCTCCTGAACTGCTGTTGGCTTCTCTACCACAGGTACCGCTGTGGCTTTGGAGCCATGGAGGAATTCGTTTTCCTGGGTGCATTCGTTGAGGGCTCCATGGCACCGTAATGAAAAGCGCTGYAGATTTGTCAGCATGGCCCTGGGAAGACATTTCGTAGGAAAACGCTATTTTTCCTCTCCTTTCAAGGATCTCACACTTTTTATTCCTCCCATATCCCCACAAGGCAACGGTCGGACTTGTGATGAAGAAGAAACACCTTCCTCGCCCCTTCTAGGAGGCTTTCATCAAAAAAGATGCACTGTAAATAACCCTTGTTTCCATTCGCAGCTGTGGGTTTTATGTTCCGAGCTGAAGAGATAAACTAACTCCCTACTCGCAACAGAGAGCGTTTGTAGCATTTATTTCCAATCCTCTCCCCCCACACACCCACCTTGGCATGACAAATAAGAGATTGTAATTCTCTGGGAGGCATGCTTTATGGGAAGCAATGCATTTTCCTGTCCAAGCAGCTAAATATTATGTAGCTCAGCAGCTGATACGAGGTTTGGGCAGTATATTCTCTGGCAGACTTGCCACGATTTTCCGATTCACTGAGCTAATACAGGATGATTAAGAGAAGTCTTCTTTACTGGCTACTACTGTAATTTTTCCCCTGCACCATGTAATTGTTTCCTAATTTACTTTTGCACAAATGGGGCTGTTTCTCCCCTCTCCATATAGGTCTAAGGTTTAAATATTCTTTCTCTGTTGTGCACCCCTGGTGACCATGTCCCATGGAGAAGGTTCAGGGAGCACGTTGGTGTGTGTGTCTCAGTCCTGTTTAAGTTCACTGCTCTCAAAGCTGGGAAACCTGGAGAATACGGTCTACTCCTGCTGTGACCTGTAACTCTTTTAAGCCGTTTCTGCATCAAAGCACAGACTGTCCAGGAGAGGAGGATATGCTGCAGATGACCCCCAGTATCTGAGACACAATTCTTACTCGTATTGAGGACAGTTAGCTTTTTATTGAGGTTAGTCAGCTACCGAGTGGTGATCTGTGTTGCCCACACTACACCGTTTTGTTTAAAATATACCCAGGTCCCATCAGCCCTAGGGCTCTGTATTGTTAACACTGTTTCAGCAGGATTTATTGGCATGTTTGGCTCTTTTTGTATCCTCGTGCAATCTCTGTTGCTGACACTGCCATTTAACTAGCTAATATCATTGTCTTGACATAATTTGGATGCCGTCCTGCAGTTAACAGGTTATAATACAGCTATTTTGCAGTGCAGATACAGTCCTCTCCTTCACCCTGGGAAATTATGTATGCCAGCTCCTACAGGCATTGCGTAACAGCCCATCTCAAAATGTATTGATGCTTCCTCTGCTCTTCATGATCATCTTCACGCTCCCTTGGCGGTACTGGTGTCACTGACCCAGCATGAGCTGCTTACAGTTCTGCTTCTAGTCTCAGCAGGGCATAAGGAGCATAACGGAAGTATAAGCATGTCAAAGAACAAGGAATCTGTTAATAGGGTTTTTTTGCTCATGGGAGAGAAAGTGTTAGAGACATTGTACTGAGTTCCAGAAAAGTTAAGGTTAACAAGGGTACTTTCTGTTTTTATTTTGGAGCACAGCATAGATGCATCRTGTAGGGGAATCAGGTACCTTGATTCTCCTGTGTTTTTTATTCACTTGCTGAATTTACTAGAGGCTGCAGAGTGCAAGTAACTGAAGGGCAGGCTATGTACACACTGTAAATTGATGTGGTAGCACAGGTCTAGGTATAAATTCCCTCCTGTATGGAGTGGGATAACATTCAACACCAGAGGTAATGGTAGCTACATAACAATTGAGATACAGAACACCATAATATTACCAACATAGTCSTGATGACTATCACTGAATTCAGAAATCGCATTATCCTCTTCATTTGTATTTTATGACTGTGCTTATGTTTATGTTATTTCTGCTATGATGTGATGAGAACACTGGTTAGAAAAGAGAGGAGGAAGAAACAGGGGCCTAGGGACAAGTGTAGGACACTRGTTGTGATTGAGGATGAAGGCAAAGGCAGACTAAGGCAAAACATTTCAATTAGGGACAGGGATAAAAGAATATTAATGCACTTGTACATGGAGAAATTCTGGTCACATGAACAAGAAATCATAGAAGAAATGGATTTCCCTTGACCTTCCTTCGGTTGCCTGTTGCCTGTTCCTCTGGCAACACCCAGAATACGCTGTCCTGGCAGTAGCAGTACATCTTTAGCAATGGCAACAGAAGACCAGTGAGCAAAATGACCATTTTTCTGGTAGGGGTTGTTTGCCCATGAATGGATAATTATTGACCCAGCAATTCTTCTGCATGTGGCTGGTTGCTGCTGGGACAAACTGGCCAAAGCCAAAGGTGGTGGGAGGGAAGCATAATCTGAAATAGGGAACTTAAGCCCTTAAGCGTATAAATGACTTGCAGCTGTGTGACTGTGTCCAAACAAAGCTGGTGGGATGAAAGCTGGGACAGCTCCAAAAGAAACACGTTAGGCAGATGCCCCTGAAGCTCACCACAGTTTGGAAGGGACTCAAAGTCCAAGAAGAGAGTAATCCCAGCAGAGGATTAAGCATGGCCAGAGAGGGAAGATGGACAAAGCATTTGGCGTTGCTGCGGGAGCAGCAGGACCCTGTTTGTGGAGCTCTCAGGGGTGCTCACAAGCCATTCCTGGCTGAGGCTGCTCCAGGCTGGGTGGGAGCTCAGATGATGGATGGCACCTAATGCAGACCCAGAGGTGACAGTGCTTAAGAGACCTCGAGCAGGGCCCTGGCAGCTGTCCCATGTAATGAATGGCCATGACAGCCTATTATCCAGTGATTTTGCTTCAAGGCCTTAGCTAATATAAAAGCAACTTATCTGTGCTATATTCTATCCTTGCAAATATAGGGTCATCTGCCCCTGTTATAAACATGAGAGTGGAGACAAGGTCTCTTAAGTCAAGGCCTTAAATCTAGATAGAAACCAAACCGTATCCCTGGTTGTCCCACGAGAGGCCCTGGCCTTTCAGTAGTAATTAATTTAGTTGCAGGCTGTTTCATGTACTTGGCTCTGGGGATGCAAATTGCACCTGTTCATTGAATTTGTAGCTCTACCTCCCTGCTAGCCCCCAGATCGGATCATCACTTATTATTATTTATTAGTGCACAGCATCTTTCTCCTCGCCAAAGGCATTTCACCAGCTAGACAGACTGTGGCTCTTTAATCAAAGCAGTTTGTGATGGGAGATGAAGGTTGGCTTGGAGCTGCAGGCACCATGGAGGAAAGCTCGATGTGTTTGCTCCGCATTTACAGTTAATTCTCCCACAGCACAAAGSCACAGACCTTTAATTCCTGAACACAATCAAATCTTTGGGTTTGCATCCCRCAAAAGGGGTCGGGTGGTGCACTTGCCCCATTTTGGGGCCATAACTTGGAAGGTGACACAGGTGGCATGTAGTGAGCCAGTGTAAAGGAATCCCTTATACTGGAAAAAAGGAATGTACCCAGTTTTCCCTAAAATAAAAAGAATTGTTGCATTTTTGCCAGTACCCTGACTGCAGAGCTAAGTGGCTCATTTCTGTCAACTAGAAGCCACGAGAAAGCAGAGGGAGGAAGACAAAAAGAGACAACAAACCACTATTGTAGGTTTAAAAAAAAAAAAAAAAAAAAAAAGGTAGAAGTGCCTTCTGTCCTTGGAGTTGTGCCATGTTAGCAGCATCATAGCTCTAACAGGATTCAGGAAGGTGTAAGATAAAGATAGCAGAAGAAATTAATCCCAGTCAAGACGGGCTATGATCATTAAGGGAATTTTAACCTAGCCTGAAGCTATGCACTGCAAAGGTCTTAAAACATAACCTCYCTGTGACCTTGAAAAAGATTTTTCCCTGTTTGAAAATAAAGTTCAGAAGGGGAGAAAGGAGAAAATTCATAGAATAAACACTCCAGACTTTAAACACAGACATTATTGAACACAGYCTACATAAAGCTTTCTCAATCCCTCATGCACTTTCTCATGAAAACCCTTACYTATTGTTCCACCTTATTTGCATTTGGGAGAGTGGCTGACAGGCGATTAGGGGACTAGATTAACCACCAAAATTTGCAATCCTTGGTATAGGTAGAATGAAATGAAGGCCCAGGATTAGGGGCTGTGCTGTTACCTGACTGTTTGTAATGCAGATCCATACACTGCATTTCTTGCCAACACCTCAAAGCTAAAAATAGAAACGTTTCTTTCACAGTTGGCATGCAGGAACAATCTGAGTCTGGGGAGTGGGAACATCACGAAGTTTCATGGGAAAATCTCTCATTTGGTTAGTTGTACATGACCAACTGGCACCAATGACAGAAKCAATGAGCAGCATCAGCTACTTTGGGGCATCATGAAGAACAGAGTTGGCCCAGAGCCTACAGATATTGCATGCAAGATCTGAGAGGAGAAATTGAGCCTCAGAGGTGCTCCTGTTGGGAGCATAATGTTAGGCAGGAAGCACATGGCCTCTGCGCCCCATGGGGAAACAAACGCTTTAGCTACCACCTCCATCCCTTCTGATTCACCTGAGTGACATGAGGCACCCAGACAGAGGAGACTCACGGTTTTGAYTGCAGTTAAAATCTGAGGTAGGGTCCCTGTAGTGTCACAGGTTG
This sequence comes from Oceanodroma leucorhoa, assembly GCA_030449065.1. Classification (NCBI taxonomy): domain Eukaryota; kingdom Metazoa; phylum Chordata; class Aves; order Procellariiformes; genus Oceanodroma; species Oceanodroma leucorhoa. The sequence continues at coordinate 1,188,608 of JASVER010000116.1, forward strand.
GGGAGCTTCATGGTGGCCATAGCTGGTGCAGCTGGGTGGGCCATAGCATCTTGTGTCAGTTCTGGGGASCAGTCTTTGAGACTGCTGCCTGTAGAATGAGAACGAGAAGATATTAAAATCACTCACCCATGTCACTAGCTATGACCAGATTTTGGGTTAGGGTAAGTACCTGACAAGCCTGCCCAAAGAAAGGTTGGCTGGGGAGGGCAAAGGGATTCATACCTATCATGATTACCAAAGGGAAGGCAAGGTGACAAACATGCCACACTTAAGCCAATTTTTATACCTTATTCCATGACMAATCCATTCTGCTGGGTCAATTCACCCACTTCCAACTCTTTAGCCTGGGACACATCTGACTTGCCACCAATGTCATGTTTCCAGGTGMGGTGACGGATGGGCCATTATGTTCTTGAGACAAGACTCTGCTCTCGGCAATAATAGCTACTGATATTTTGACTGCCTTCCCACCTCCTCCATCTCACTCTCCACAGCCATATCAACATCTGGATTACTTGAACCCCAACAGAGAAGGATGCCTCAGGGCTCTGGGCACATTTGGGAGTCTTTCACCCTCTTTGGGACCTCTGCCACATAACAACAAACTGGATGATGTCAGCAGCCTGCCAGGAAGAACAGGAAGGCAGCTTCACATCCTCTCAAGCTAATGAACTATAGAAATATGACAAGACCTTTTCAGCCTTGTTTCAATTGGCCGCAAACACTGATCATGGCTGATGATCCAAGAGAGTTCATACTGCTYTCCTCTCTGATATCATACTGACCACAAGCACAGGCGGTGGGAACCTTTCAAGGGGTGTCACAACAGGTCTTTCTCAGCCTTGTTGAAGTAACTGCAACAGTGGAGGAGATAACCCGCTGCCTCAGAGATRGCTGGCAGGCTCTACTCTGAGCTTTGTTGGTAGGACCCTTTCAYTGAAGTAACACTGGTTTGGATTGTTCTTGATGTAGTACACACTGTTACAGCTTCACTATCTTGTCGTGTTCATTTGGGGCAAATAATTGACTAGGAGTAAGTTTTATCCCTTTTGGATTTAYATTAGGCTAGTTCTCTTCTTTCTGCATGTGTGTTGGTGAGAAGTCACCTCTCCTCAGTTACATTTGTAAGCAGCGCGATCATGGTGAAATGCCTATTTACAGCCAGACTTACTCTTTTTTAACAGGTCCATGCAGAGCAGCTTTTGCTTCTGGCAGGAACAGCCAAACACCCCCTCAGCAAATGCTAGAGCCAGTAGGCAGCCAACCTCTCCACTTCCTTCGGAAGGTTCAGCTATTCTGCAGCTTGAGGTCCATAAGTGAGGTCCTGACGCCCACTGAGGAGGTGAAAGGCAGAGTGCGTGCGGTAACGTATATCCTAGGAGGAGTTAAGTCTTGATGTGTTTGACATTCTCTCGATGACGCATCTCAGGGACGCGGTTGCAGTCTCTCCTTGATGTGTTAGACCAGAACGCTGTCGTAGTGTCAAAGCACTAATAAGATCAGCCTGAATCTTTTGAATGTTGTTTGCTCTGGAGGGAAAGGGGGCGGTGAGGTAGAAGAGATGGAAGGGAAGAGTGCTAAAGCTCTTTATGCCAAAGGGAAAGGAGATCGTGACCCTTTAACTATGGATACCCCCCAAAGCCAGGCAGAACGGGATGTTGGCATGGGAGGAGCAAGGATTATGTCAGTGTCATGTGTTTCCTTTCTCCACAGCTGCCACTGGATGGGACTAACATGAATCACCAAACACCACAGCTATGTGGTGTGGCCATGCAGGGAGAAGGAGAAGCATTGAACCCGATACTTGTCACCATCCCAAGCTTGGACCAGCCATCCCAAAGAGGGATGTCACTATGGGTATCTCTACCATAGGCATTGCCCAGGAGGTGCCACCTGCTCAGTCATTGCCCGTAAGAAGAGGACAGTGGTTCAGGAGTGACTGCATGAGGAGGAGAGCACCCACAACACTGAATACCTCATGGTCTTGTGAAGAATCATTTCACAGTCAAGGAAAGAACATTAGACCCAATTTTGGATTTCAGACAGCCTTTGGATGTCATCTTTCCCTATTCCCTGAAACAGTTGTCATCTCTAGGTTAATACCTAAAAAAATACAATGGTCAAAAGCAAGACCTCCTCCACCAGCTTCCAGAAGACCCAGCTGCTGCACGACAGACTTAAATTTTCATTTGAAAACTTTTCCCAAACACAGCTCCTCAGCATCATTTTTTCTGGCCCACGTGGCCTCCAAATTGCAGACACTTGAAATACTCCTGAATGCATCCCTCTGCTCCTCGTTTCAATGGTTGTAGTAGGATCTCTTGCTTTGTTATTGTACATTGGGTTGACGATGTCATAGTGTGTGTGCTTCAGGTGCAGTGTGCATAGGAGAAACTGGTCTCCCATGAGACATCTCCTGTGTTGCTTCTAGGTGGTGACATTTGAATGATGGTTGCAAGATTTGACTGATGGGTGCAAGCATATCTGGTTCTTGTTCAGGTTCTCCAGTTCAGACTGTCCTCTTACTCCGTAGCATGATGTTTCTGTCTGGGTTGAGCATGTAGCCTGCAGAATTAGCTAGTAAAGGTGGCTCAGACCCCTCTTTAGAGATGTTAGGGTGAAGTCTGCTTTCATTTCTGCTCATATACCTGTGGTATGTGCTAAAAGGGAGCAATTTAGTTTCCTCTGCTTCAATACAGAATGGGCTGGAAACACAGAATATTTATCTAGGTCTTTTGCAAATGGTACTTGCTGTGAATGGACACCGATGGTAACTGCAGAGGACTTCACTAAACATTCTSTCTCCTGGATGATGCTTGTGTTTCTCCCCACCACACATACACTGCTTTTTCATTGTGAGCAACGAATTGCTTACGACGGTTCCCAGTCTGTTGTCATTTGCCACACAACCTGGAAACAGGGAGCATGGTGCCTCTTCAGATCCAGAAGTCTGCCCTTCATGAGTCTTTGGGAATGTCCCTCCAACTGCCAGACACAGAACCAAAGGAGGACAGATCTTTGATACGAGGATGGGGAAAAACTGAGGATATTTGTCATTACCACCTAATATTTTAGGAAGCTGTGGAAATCAGGAGCATGGTTCTCTTGTCCCATGACCATCTGGAGGGATTCTGCTGCAGAAGACAGACATTTCCCAACGCTGCTATTTGTCAGAGTGGTATTAGAGGTGATGCAGGCTCTGAAGCTCATTGCAATCCAACCCAGAAGATACAGAGGGGCTGTTTTCCTTCTAGAGTTACTTCATATGGATCCAACCAGCCAGGCCAATCTTCACATGGACCCAGGCCAAGGACTACACTTGCTAGAAGGTGTTGCAGAGATTTCATGTTCCCAGAGAAAGCGAGGCATCATACAAGCACTCTGGTTCTGGAAAAGAAAGATACTGTTCTGCTTTACATCCCAATTATTTTAGTAACTACATAGAACTCATAACAAGAAAGATGTCCTGCCATGGCAGTGGTCTTTGCATTAGCTGGACTGGATCTGGGAAGTGACCCAAAAAGAGCCATAAACTCTTGCTACCAAGTCCTGCCACAGTACTCGCAGCTAGCGCAGTCAGGAGATCCGAACACCACAAACTGTTACGCTTGGTGGGATGCTGAGCTGCCACTCGGTCATTGAAACGCACTAACCTGATCCCGGTTCCTTGGCAAACTTCCCAGGGAAGCAGGTTGGCTGCGTAACAAGGGCCCGTGAAGTGGGTTTGCAAGCTGCCCTGCTAAACCAGATTTGTTTGGTACTTGAAGCATTAGAAAGCTTTGCATGCAACAGGCAGGAGACTTGGAGGGAGGCAGAGGGTCACGTTAGCAGATGGAGGCAAGTGTTAACATCCTAGGGCACCAACAAACGCATGCCCATCTCCTCCTGGGGCAGCTTGCCAGAGGCAACATGGGACAGGCAGCCCTAGCCAGGCTCTGGGGAAGGGATACGCCACTGCTCTCAGACAAGACCATATTAACGCTGCATAGCCAAAGCTAGCAGTCCCGGGATTCAGAGATTATCATGTGCCCGTAGAGAAAACCGTATGAGCTATTTGGAGCTGCCATCCTGCACAGCTTTCATTGGCAAAGGTCCTCAGGTTCACAAGCAGAGCTGGCTCAGAGTTTTCCAGCTCAATTAGGTTTTGTCTGTTTTATTGGGATCTGGGGCTAAACTGCAATGTGGTGTTGTTTGAGAAAAGTCTTCTTTAGAAAATAAGTTTAAGAGTAGGAATATTCTATTTGCCATTGGTACAGCAAAATCTTGATGGTTTTGGTTTACGGTGAGGTTAAGTGAGATTTTTTTCCTTTTTTTTGTTTTTAACCTCCTTTTTATTTTGTGAAAGCCCCTACTCAGAATAAAGCATCTCAAACCAAAATATTCCAGCTCAAAGAATTCTCTCTCTCCCTCTCAGCATTTTTTTTTTCTTTTTTAATTTGGGTTTGGTTTTACTTTGTTCAAGCTCAGCAAAGAGCAACTGGCAAAATGCTGGGATTTTTCAGAGAGGGGATGGTAAGGTTTTATAAGCCAAAATGCGGCAGCTCTCTGGAAGCTCAGGCAGCGAGTCAGCCCTGCCCGGCCCGGCCCTCCTGCTCCCCCTTTAGCAGGGCTGAAATTCCCTTTCAACCCACACCTGCATTGAGCCGAGTAAAGAAGCAATTGGACGGTAGGCTGGTGATTCTAGAGGAAGAGGGAAAAAACCTGACCTTCAAAGTATTAATGAATTAAAAAAAACAATTTTAAAAATACTTTAGAAATGAACTGAATAAGTCTCCTACAATTCTAGCATTTTTTGAGTGACTCTCAGTTAATAAAAAGTCCAATGAAGGAAGTTTTGGAATGTAACATCACTTCAAATGAAAAATAATCAAAACTTGTTTTTTCCTCAAAGTGCCAGATTGACACAAACACTAAGAAGATTGAGATGTTTATGTTCTYATTTTTTCCAACTAACAGCTTGAATTTACAACATGTATTAGCATCAAGCTATTTTTTTTTAAACTGAAAAAAATCATTATATCTCCCTTTCTCCAAACTAACTGAGCTTTACCTCCTACTTGTTACAGTCTTATGCTCCTGCCAAAATTCAAACATAACACAAACTTAGTGTTAAAAATTAATCAAAAGGAAGGAGCAACCAATATATGCTGTTTGCTCTGATGAAGTGAGACAGTTGCTTTGCACATGAAAGACAGCATTATAAGTAAACTTGAAAATAACATCTTTTCCTGAGACATGCCTCAAAATTGATATTTCACTTAAGGCTGTCTCTCCCAGATGCCGTGCAGCGCACACGGCACTCACTGCCACTTGCACCCCTTCAATAGACCCCCTTCTCCACCCTCGTTAGTAGTGACGGGTGCTTTGGGGCTACAGAAATTGAGACATGTTTTGGAAAGCAGCACGCTGCATTACCCTCGTCCTATCCTCAAACAAAATTTTTTGTGATGGGGAAGCCAAAGATCACAGCACTGAAGTGGTGGGATTGAGGGGTGGCACGGGGAAGCCCTTTCAGGCTAGTCCCAGCTGGAGAAGTCTGTGCTAGATACAACAGCGAGCATCACACAACTAGTTTAGATTCCTCACTCCTGGATATCTAAAATTAAGCAAGAAACCCCATCCTTAGCTCCTCTGCTCCCACCTCTTCACTAGAGATAATGGCAATGCTCTATTTTCCAGAGATGTTGTAAAGATAAATATAGCCTTCAAGTGCATGAGAGAGAACTGCAAAGAGGAAGGCAATAACGCGTTCTCCTTATCCGTGGGGATAACATGAGAAATAATGGGTTTAAGTTGTAGGAAGAAAGATTTAGGTTAGACGTTAAGAAAAGCTTCCTAATAGAAAGGAAAATGAAACCCTGCGATAGGTTCCCTGGGAAGTGGAGTCTCCATCACTTCAGGTTTTTAACAACACATTAGACAAACCTCTGAAGTGGTTTTGGGGAGAGCTGAGCCTGCCAGGGGGTGAGATTGCCCAGGTGGCCTCGTGAATCCTACGGGCTCTGCTTTCACCTTTGTATATGAAAAGCTGAGGGACTGGGTGACAGGCGGCTGGTAAGTGCTGGTAAGTAAGACTTCAACTAAGTCTTGCTTTGAAATAGCTGGGGGTGATGTTTCACTCCACTCTTCCTATGCCTGTTCCCACTTTTTCACCAAAAACCACTTAAAGGCTTAGAAATAAGCGGCAGTGCAGAGGAATTGCAGTTGCTCCCTCATCCCTGCTCTGAAGGCATTGTATGAGGAGAAGGAGAGCGATAGAGAGGAACCGAGCAAGAGTGGAGTCAGCACATGTGGGACTCAGCAGGATTCATGCAAAACGTACTCACAGTCTGGGCACGCAGCCCAGATTTGTGTAGCCATGTCCTATCACTCCGAGTTCACGCTTGCCTGGACATCACTTTTACAAAGCTTTTGAAGCCTGATTTCCTTTGAATTCCTGGGGATTTTGACATTAAATCCCTTCAGAAATAGCAGGTGTCCATGAAACAACACGGCCCAGAAGCTGGGATCAGCAGAGACGTGGGCGTACAGAGCTCTCTGGTCTGATCTGATGGCTCAGAGATGCCCTCAGAGAGACGAAGGCACGGCAGGCAAGGAGTGAAATGCTGAGGAGCATTCGCTAGCTGGACCCTGCACAGCCCCGCAGTGCTGGGAGGGCAGCGAGGAGCCTGGGCTTTGAATCTACACCCTGATGGGGGAAAAAGTAGAGAAGTAGCCCCAGAGGCTGCTCGCCTGGGGCTTGCTCACCTCCTTGCCAAGCAGCAGTGCCTGCCCTGGCATTTACAAGGAGCTGAGCRAAATGTCACTTTAGTCTAAGTTTCACCAGCACTGAATCCCAACAGGAGAGGGCAGAGACAAGGCAGAAGGCAGAGATGGGTTTTTCGCTACACCTACAMATTTCTGGTAACTCTTTGGCTCCCCTGGTTCAGCCCAGGGCATGGGCTCAGGCAAAGCTCAGACAAGTAGGTAYGTGTGTGTGTGGATGCCTAGTAGCCTTTTCCCTAGCTTTGCGTGAGGAATGGGTTAAAATCCAGAGCAGAAGGGTGTCTTGCTCCTGAAGAGCAAGCGGAGGAGRAGAGGAAGGGTTAACCCACTGTGTTGCAGAGGCTGCAGCATGTAGGTACCTGTGCAAAAACATCCAGCTGCCTTTTATATACCATTTCAGCCAGAGCAAACACACACACAGAGCACAGATCCTGCAGAAGCACCCAGCCGCTCTGCACGCCCGTGGGCACATCTGCATGATAACACACATCCCCACACGAGCGAGGCTTTCTGGAGAGCTCAGAGCTGCCCCTGCCAAATTTCAGCATCTGGCTGAAGGTGCTCATCAGCTAGAGGCAGCTTGTTTATCAACTGATGGAGATGTTTCCACCCCTGGAGATCAATAGGAGCTGCTCTGCCCTGCCGAGGGGTCTGTGCAGTCACCCAGATGGCATTTGCAACCAGGAGGTGCTGAGCTACTCTGGGTGTAAGCAAGCGATGCGTCTGATGGCTGTTGAGCAGTCCAGCTTTGAAGGAGTTAAATGTTTGATACTGAAATCCCAGGCTGTATTTTATTTCTGTTTCCCTCCAGTGGAAAGCTCGTCTCTGGAATCATTTATCGGACATTGACAGAACATTTCTTTTTCTCCTTAACATGAAAAGATTTGGGAGGTAAGGATTAATCTCACATATAAGTCACAAGTTTGGCACGAAAGCTATCATCTAGCTAACTTTGTGCTCAAAGTGCCTTTCTCAGCATTAGTCCTTGAGCTGGAAAGCAGTGTGCAGGCAGGAGTGCCAGTTTTGAGCAAACACACAAGAAATCTCTCTGGACCTGATCCTTCTTTCTCATTGCAGCAAGAAGAGGCAGAGGCAGTGCTGGACTCCCCAGTTTGGTACCTCTGGAAAGCTTGAAAGAGGAAGGACTGTTCAAGGAAATGAAAAACCTGGTATCCCAGAGTTATGGGATTCTGGTCTTTGATGAATTTGCTCAGTCATCTTGGTGTGARGGGTCTGCCAGGTAAAGAAGTACTCAGAGAATATAGTTTTAAAAATACTTACCAAAAAAAAACCAGCACAGGCAGGTGCCTCCAGGGATGCAGGAAAGCGAGACTGCCTCTGGCCCCCTCCCCAAGCTCACCTCTGCACCCACGTGAGCCACCAACCCACAGCAGGATGGGAGCCAGCTGCAGCCTTTAATAGATTTAACCCCGTCAGCACCTCCTCCCCACGGCCGCAGAGTGCCGACACCCCCACTTTACAGCTGGGGCAATCAGACCCACGAGAGCTTGGCTGAATTTACGGGGCCTCACTCCCATCCCGGGTCCACTCAAGCTTCGTCAGTCATTGCAGGAGCAACGCAGCCACCCTTAGCTCACCGGGAGGTGCTGAGCTACTGCAGCAAAGCCCAGCTGCAGCTATCGGCACTTGTTAAAAGCAGAACAGTCCCACCCATAAATAAAGGGTTGTGTCTCAGTGGGGGCCAAGCGTAGCAGGAAATTTTTTAATTGAGAGGTTGCTGAACTGGTGAACGCGCAGGCACTGCCCTGAAGGCTTCTGAATTTATGGGGCTGTCTCATCAGTGATCCCCATGTCGATGTAGCAAGAGGGTGTCTGAATGCAGGTGAAGGCCTTTTGCTTTGGGGGGAAACAGGAGTCTTCCTCTCCCAGAGACTGTGTCGAATCACTTCTTTCTGCATAGTTTGAGGTTTAAAGGACACAGGGAACACTCAGACGCCTGGCTTGCTGCCTACCCCACAATGTGGGAGGGAAGCCCACTCACACTCCCAGGGTAAAATACCAGCTGGTTTCTTTGGTGGCCTTTCATGCTCTGTCTTGGGGAGGGTGGTTTATGCTAGAGATTTTGGCTAATAACCGTCAGGACAAATAAGCATTGGACCTGCCAGAGCCAGGATATAGGCAAAAAGAAAGGAGAGAGTTCCATCTGTTTTGAGAATGGGGAGGAGGAATAGGGGCTGTTTTCTCCTTTCTGAAGACCAGATTTCTCTAGCAGGACAGTGACAGTACCCCCTTGATGGCAGGAAGGGGGTGCAGCAAGAGAGGAGCCCTGACACCTCGTCCCACGGCTGGGGTAGGATGGGGAAGGCTCAGCCAGGCTGGGGACTTTGACCCGGGGAGTGACAAGCCCGTGCGTGGGCTCGGACAGCCCAGCTGTGACTGCATGCAAGGTGGGGATGCTGGAGGAACCTGCTCCAGGCCTTCAGCTGATCTCTGCCTCCTCCACCATCACACTGAGGGCTGCACCACTTCGAGCCCTCATAAACCAACCACCGCTCTGCAGCTCTTGCAAGAGGGAGCTGCAAGCCGGGCTTATCAAGTCAGCGCCTCGAACCTCCCCCTTCCAGTGTCCCTGAGCAGAAGGATGGCACCTCTTTGTGCACAGCATCTAGAGCCAGGACAGAGATCCTAAAGCCCCTGCTAACACAAGCTAGGGAAGACTCTCCTTCCAACCTCTCATCCCAGCTCAGCTTCGAGGAGCACTGCCCAGGGCAGGTCCCAGCTTAGACTYCTCAGCAGAAAGGCAATTTCATGTTACACATACATTCTCCCAGACAAGCCTGTTGCCTCAAGGAGTATTCACGACAGACCTATGCAGAGACGGTAAGACCCTTTCATTCCCAAGGGAAGCAAAAGGAAAGACTTTAATTATCAGCCAAGTCCAACAAAGCAAATACATCTAGGTTAATGAGCATCCCACTGGCACGCGCCTTATCTGAGCAGGTAGATATTTCCCCAGTAATTGAAAAGAAAAGCTATTCACTAGGCAAAAGTTCTTTTAGTAATCCTAGGGACTTTCTTTATGCAATTAAACTGCTAATGAGACCTCTTAGTCCTTTCTTTTCTTTCAATATTTTCCCACTGAGGCACACTTATGCTCCCAGGGTACATTAGACTCGAACAGGGGCAAGTTTCATTCCTTTGAGGCAGTTGATGGAGTTTGGGGGGGCCCAGGGTTGGCAGGGAAGGTGCTGGCAGGACCCTTTCCCTCCTGGGGCTCAGGGTTTCAGCTGCAGGCTCTGATTTCTCTGCTCCTTCTTATATCCATGAATCCAGCTGTAGATGCTTATATCTAAGTTCTTACTTAGGGTGAACTTCAATTTTTTTGGTGCTAGCTATTGCTATTTAGGATACTCATTGTAGGTACCTGTAACTATTCCTTCTGAGCCTCCTTCTCACCTAAACTGCTAGGCAGTGCCTACTTCTATTTAATGGCCGCAACAGTGGTAAAGGAGATGGATCGTGAAGTAGGGACCTCTGCTGTCTAATCTCGTAAGTACTGTGAGCCACATAGCACGCCTGCCTTTCCAGAATGCAAAAAAAAAAATATCATTTCCTTTAGCCTAAAGAACAGAGCCAGGATTTACAGCTCAGCTGAGGGCATGCACTTTCTATTCCTCCCGCAATGAGTCTCCTGCTTCTTCCAGAGGTCAGTCCTGGGCAGTGGTTTTGGGGTTCGGTAGAAATGTTCCAGTGCAATTGCCTTATTCTGAAAAGAGCTGAGGCTCATTGGGTGTGACAAGGCTTGCAAGTGCTTAAGCTCTTTAAGGAAATTGCATGTCATACTTGGCTGGTTTACAGCTGTAAACATCATAAAGACAAAAGCGTTGTAGTGCTGTACTCAGATTGTACCTGCTTATGCTAATATTTAAGAGTAGATGGACTGCAGAAGAAATAAAAGCAGAATTCACTGTTTTCCTCTTTCTCACCTCTGACTGGCAGTGAAATGCTTCGCTATCTACCATACCCACTGCTTTTAGTCCAACACTAAGCACTGCAACAAAAGTGATGGAAACACAAAATAGCCTTTATGAGCCACTATTAGGAATGATTGCAGATCTAATTATAGATTCCCTGATATTTGCATTAAAATGTTTGGAAGCCCTATTGAAGGGCAGAACACAGCTGTACTGAATATGGACCACAGCAGCCTGTTGCCCAACACCTTGCAGCCTAAGTAGAGAAGGCAAGAGAAAGATGGGGATTGATTAACTGCTGCTAAGCACCACTGCAGGAGAGTGGGAGTTCAGACAGGCTGCGAGGCTGTGCCGCAAGTCCGTGACACAGCCAAGAGGAGAGCCCAGCTGGGAGGCTCGAGTGCATTGCTCTGTCTAATCATTTGATGCCATATTCTTTCCAGTGTCCCCAGCATGTCAAGAGAGGAAATTTATTAAGCTTAAAGACAACTGAAATCATGTTGTTGTTAGCTGTTAAGATACATAATTTTTATAATTCCCTCTTTTCCTATTCAGAGCATTTACTATTCCTCTTCTCTAAAGATTGTGTAGAATCAGGAACTGTCTCAGCATGAGATAAAAGCTAGAAAGGTAATCAGCAACTCTACACCAGTAGACACTTTTCCGCCTTTGCAGATCCTCTGGAAGACCTTGGAGCTTTGCCTGGCTGGAAGCATGATAAGCTCCTGAAAATCTGACTGCTATATTTCTAGGTGTGGATCATACTGTTCCAGGCATCTTACTCAACTTGTGGAAACTGAAAATCTGTTCTCTTTGCACGGTAGCTGCATCCAACTGATTGCAGAGCCCATGTAGAGGTAGTGTTTACATATGCAAATGAACATGCACATATGGTAATAACTTCCATTTAGGAAGTAGAGGACTACTTGCATCAACCACCTGTGGAGCTCTGTGCTACTGTCAATTATTGCCATTGCGTTGGTCACTAGAAAAACCTGTCCTGCAAGGGGAATCTCTGTTTTATCATGGCCATAACTTGCAGCCCGTGAGGCAACCTTGTCATCTTGACTCAGGGAAATACTAAATACTATGTCTGAGAAGCAGCTTAAACTGGAGTATGGTGAAACGTGGTAGATCATCCCAAACAGCAAGGAGCAAGAATCCTGGACAGTTTAAAATGGACTAGTTCAGTTTGCCTCTACTGTTGAATTTTGGCGTGGGTGCAAAATTTGCAGTAAGAGGTGGCATCCCAGGAGGGAAAACAAAATGGGATCTTTTCAGGAGCACCCACCCCTCCCCTGTGCTTCCTCGCTCCCTCTGAAAACACAAGCAGACCTTTGCACAAGGTCCTAGAGCTCGGGGATGTGTGAAAACAGGGAACCACACCTGGTGACAGCAGAGGCAGAGAAGGACAGATGAGGGATAGAGGAGCCAGAGGCAGCTGCTAAGGGAATCCCTCTGTTAAAAATCAGCAGATAATCAGCACATCTAATCATGCATGACGGGCTCCTATCTCCTTAGCACTTCAGAGCCAGCAAATCTCTGCACTCCTGTTGATTTTCTGTCTGGATCCTTAGGGGATGGTGCTCACTGAAGAGAAGGGCTTTCCCCTTTGGGCTGCACGCTGAAGAAGGCAGGGCTCTCGCAGGTGAGGCAGAAGCACCTCCTGCTCAGAGCTTGTTGCAGAAAGAGGAATCGTGCAAAAACCTCTGTTTGGGGATTTTGTGTCTATCAAGCAATGCAGCTGAAAAGACTGATCCTGGTCCTGAGCACAGTGTTGCAAGGACAGCCGGTCTTGGGGTATGGAYTTGAGAGGCCCCTGGAGTTGGCTGGATTGGGATTGCAGGTGCCATCATTACATCTTTGATGTAGTCATTCACTTAGGCTAAATAAAAAGTTACTCTGATTCAAAAGGAAAAAAAGATATGTTTCTTGTTTATAGAGCTTGAAAAAAAATTGTTTGCTTCAATTTAAAAGAAATCCTCCCTTGTGTACCAGACATTGTCCTTATGATGTAAAAAAGCTTGGGTTTGATGACTTGACATTTACTTAATGGGGAAAAACTTGTTGTCAAAAGAATTGCACTGTATTTTACTCCCCTTCAGCAAGTCCTTGTCACTCCTTGTGAGTTTGTTTTACGCTTGGCAGGAGAAGGAGACCGAGGCACCAGGAGTGCTGGCCAYTATCCTTCCCCTCCCTTGGCTTTGCCCCATCGGGGCGGGAAGATGGTTGACAGGAGTCATCAGATAAACCGCTGTCAAGTGGCGAGGCGAAACCCCTGCGCTCGCAGCCAGAGCCACCTCCGCAGGAAGGGCTCTCGGCCCCAAGGGTGCTCGCACCCTGAGCTGGTCGCACCCACACGCTTTGGGCTCTCTCTCCTCAGGTATCATTTCATGTTGTCCATGAACCGGCTTTTAACAGGTTAATAGCCAAAAAAGTGGTTTTGCTGCCTTCATTCCTCCCAATAAGGAGCCTTGAGTAACCTCACCAAGAGCTCAGAGCTGTGACGGGAAGGTTCAGTGCTGGATTAACAGCCTGAAGGAGGATTTTCCACCCTGAACATGCTGCCTGGGGGGGCTCTGAAGTGGAAAGATTTAGAAAAGCAGGCAGGAGCAGAGGGGCTGCCCACGGACCRTGCGGGCACACGCTGCCGACCAGAGGCAGCTGGGTCCCTCCCTGGGTGCATCAGGGGAATGCCTTGCTGCAGGATGATTTCACTGGGAAATAAACCCCATTCCCSGGATGTTTGGAGGGAGAAGRGATGTTTGGAGAGAGAAAAGGCAGYCCTCTCTTTTCCCTTCAGCAAAATGTGAGAGAGCAATCTAGAAAAATTGTGTGATTACTAGAAGTTGCCTTCTCTTTAATCTTTCATGAGAAAATACAGGAATGCCTTGGGGAGGTGCATATTAATGACATACAAAAGCCGTACATAATGGGACATGCAACAGGTACCACGCTTCCGCCCCACTCCCTGGGCTCCCCTGTGATTCAGCTCATCGGAAGTTATTTACAACAGCGTCTTGTCCTGATATGCAAATAGCCTTTTTCTCCCCCATTTGGGTATAYGCAATGTTCCTGTGGTACAAGGGGTTGGCGGGAAGGCTGTCCTGTACTGAAAGAGTCAGGGTAAAACAGTAGGTGAAAGTCCCATGCTACTAAAATGGAAAAAAACCTCAGTCATGTTGCTTTTCTTGCAGACCTAATACGCTTTTTATCACATGATTGAAAGCACAAATTGTGTTTAATCCTACCGCCAGAATTACTCGTATCTCTGTGCTCTAAGCATGCCAGGAATAGCAAACTTGCAGTCATCCTTTTGAATTCAGCTTTTTTGGATTAGTGACTTGTTTGTGGATTCTCTCCTGAAGTGCTTGTGTGTATTTGCTAAATAATCTGCACAAACTTCAGCTTTGGCAGTGAGTTATCGGCTTGACAGCTGCCTTTGCCAGGGAAAAGGGCTGGAAATGTATACTTCAGATTACATGGTTGCCAGCTCTAGTGATTTTATTATGAATCTTGTAAAACTTAATGTTTTCCTTAAAGCTTCAGCTCTTCTGATGAAATGTGAACTTGCGCACCGATGTCATTACAAAGCACGGCTCTGAGCTCTGAGTTGCAGAGGAAAGGTTGCAAGCGTGAATGAAAAGGCTGAAAAGCCAGCCAGTAAATGAAAGGTACTCATGTTCTTTCATTTAAATCGCCTTACTTTAAAGCAAAAATCTCATTATTTTGTGGATAACTAGCTAGCTCTGCCAGAGCAGGGCTTCTGGAGGGGCAGAGAGCTCAGTACCTACCCAGATAAATGCAGACATACATATGTACGCACGCACCTGCAAATGCATGAGCATATTGAGCTATTAGCAGGAGAGAGGGGTAGGGCTAGCATGCTGCTTGCCCGCAAAACCCTTATAGCATGCCARATCCTCTGCTGGTCCTCAAGCCCTCACTTGAGAGCTGCTCACCCCTCCACCCCCTGCAAGCAGCTCGCTGAGTCTCTGCAGTGCTGAGATCAGTCCTCCGAGCAAATCCTCACTGCAACGTTTCTGGCTCCAGATGTCCTAACCTTTAAATGATGCAAACCCCGATGTTCATCCCTAGAGATCTTGTTGTCCCAGGGTTCCCTTTTCACTCTGTCCCAGAAATTTGGAGAGCCAGACRGAGCAAATATTTGGCAAAATATAAYGCAAACACCTGCAACCCCCACTACCCCCCACCTCTGCCAAGCACTGCAGCCCTCTCTAAATCATCTATGGTACTATTTAGAGAAATTGTGAGRGCTGCATAAGAAGATGGGAGGATAAGTAACAATTTGGGAGGATAAGTAACAATTTGTGCTTTAATGCAAGCTAGTAATCACAGGATGTCTTCTGAATGTGCTTTGTATGTCAGCAAAGCAAGGGTCCCCTGCCCTGCGCTTCCCTAAGCTGCTTCCCCAGCCTGTCCGAGAAAGCTTTAGCAAGCAGAGAAAAAGTATAAGCGCTGTGTTTTTGATGTGTCACATCCATCACTGGTTCAATCAGGAGAGATTGTGTACACGCTGACAAGATGTTTTGTCTGTGAAACTGTTTAGAATGATTTAAAGTGCCAGGAATTGCGCTTCCAGGATGCACGACTGCCTGGAAATGGTTGTTATGGCAAACACGGGCAGGCAGCGGTGCCTGTCAGAAGTAATGAGCGTCGGGCAGCCGGAGGGCTTGGGGGGCAGTTTCCTTCCCAATGCCGAATTCAGTGGGGTCAGAGGCTGTGCATGGCCTGGGAGAGGCTGGGATGCTGCCTGTCCAGTCTGCATCCAATGCCGGTGCACCAGGCGTGGACGCATCAGGGTATTTTCTGGCAGGCTTTCATGCAAAAGAGGTGCAAAGATGCACTTGGGCCAGACCCCAAAGTCCTTCAGACTTTGCCCAGTACCGTGAACGAAGCTGAGCTGCCACGTGGGTGAGGGACTGGCCAGGATGAGGGATCTTCAGCCCACGGCCTCACCAAGCGCTGGAGAACTATGGAAGTAGCTCCTGGTTTTTGCCTCCTGGGAGCTGGGGGCTCTTCATGGTCCAGGTTTCCAGTGCTTGTGTCCTGTGATGRCTTTTTGGATTTAGCTGCTGCTTTAACCTGTAGCAAAGCAACTGCCAAGCCGGAGCGAGGGAGAGCCCTCGATCTGGTGGGTCGATGAGCAAACAGCCCATCCAAAGGGGAGAACCGGTCAGGAGGAAATTAGCTGTTTGAGTCTATTCCACTGGAGGAAGGAGCAKATATTTTGAAAAGCAGCTGGGTTTCCATAGAAACCCCAGGAAAGGGTCCTGTAATCATATGGGGGAAGGGTGTTTTTTTATTCAGTCCAAACAGCTGCCAAGAAGTTAAATACTGAAGGTGATGCAAAACCCGTCACACAGCTGAGCTGGGAGGGGAAGTTGCTTTTCTCTTATTAACGCTTTTACAGCTGTATTCAATTTGCTGCTTTTTTCTTTGACAGTTTTAGATTCTTTCCATTGCCCAGTTCCCTCCCCAAACAACCCCAAAATGCCGTGCCTGGTGAAATGGAGCCCATCTGCACRTGAGACTCCAGCATGCAGCCCAGGTTGGGTTAGATGGTGCTTCATTTCCAGATCATCTGCATATTTTGGCATCAGTTTAATCCATTGTAACTGTAGCGAGTGGGCTGAGCTGCAAGCTCACCCAGCCGAGAGGATGGGAAAGCCGGGACTGGGAGGGAGAGAGCAGACCGCAAGGGAGCAATGACAGTGGAGGGGGTTGGTAGAGCTGAAGGCTTTTCCTTCATGCAACATGCTCCAGGCGATGTTGTGCCTTGCATGGTGTCCATGTGCTACTTTAGGGGCAGAAGCGAGCTCAGYTTATGTAGTGAACCGATGCCAGCCTCCTCTGCTCATCCTCTGAACTGGGTGCTGGRTTAGGACCAAGAAACATCCTATAGCTGCTGGGTTTAGATGGAAGTTTCCAGGCTCATTAGCTCCTGAAGATCTGCCTCATCTTCAAGGAGAACCACTGCTCACGTGCCCCTGAGTACACATCTGTGCAGGTTCAGGTCTTGGCACTATCTAGATTAGTCGTCAATGACAACTGCCAGTCCTCCCCTCTGTRCTTTGATCCCTTCATTCCCATACACGTCTTCCTTTTTCCAGGTGTTGTCACCTGTAGTTATATGGATCCTTCCTATTTTTGTTAGGTCACCAGCATGGGCAGGACTCGTACACTTGCAAGCCATGAGCTTTTTATGGTAGAGCACAAGGAGTAGGTGATCTGTCATCCCCCCAGTACCCCAGCTCAGAGAGATTTGCTGGAGCTGTCTCTGGACTATTGCTCAATTCCATCCAGGAGCCTCTGARCCTATCTAATCCCCTCCTGAGACAACTTTGGACCCTTCAAATCATGTGTCAATGAGTGCTGCAGCCTGATTATGTACTGGTTGAAAGGGTTGCCACTGTCTTAGAAAGGTCTCTGGGGCCATTCCCTGACCCCTCTGATGTTGCATTTGGGAAGCAGSTCCCCTGGTCATATCTAGTTTATGAGTTTTATCATGTTCCACTCCCATTACTTCTTAGTTTTTTTTTCTGAAGCTCACCTCCACGCTTTCCTGCGCTGATAGCCAGCCCCGGGCCTCAATGAGCATGACCACAACCTTTCCAGAGCTCAGTGTGCCTTTGTGAGAGAGCGTGCTCTCCTTTAATCTCCAACTCTAAGCATTTTAAACCGTGATTACCAGAAGAATTTGATGCATAGCACATCCAGGAACCGGAGTCAAAGCATTTGCTCAGCCAGGCTGAGCGCCGGTAATTACAGAGAGGGAAGCTCAGTGTTTTCCAGCAACCCCAGCTGCATGGAGGGGAGCTGACCTCCAAAAACACCTGGGGAACTTCACTAGAGAGGGAGGGAGGTGAGGATGGTGCACAGGGGGAATGCGTCTTAAACTTTGGCCGCCAAATGAGGTAGATCCAGATGGTATTTACAGACAATTGCTTTTAGATCTTTGCCCACTGGTGCTATACCCTCCAGGCACAACTTGTTCAAGCTGGCTTTGGCAACTGGGATTGGAAGAAGTTTCAGCAAYCCTGTGATTCCAAGGTTAAAAATCACAGCATTCAACCTAAGTATAAGAGTCATGAAAATGCTCTGGAAGTTTCAGGTCTTTTCCTGCCTTTTATGACATAAACAAGAATAAAAGAATATTCCAGTTTTGGTAAACTTGCAGCTACAAACTGCAGTTGGCTGTAGTGCTTTCCCCCTGCTAACCAAACTGAGAAGCTTCCTAAGAAAACAAAAATATATTTTTCCTGATGGCAAAAGTTTTGCTCTTAATAGGAGTTTTAGAAATATTTGGCTTTTCAAGACCAGAGCAATAATCTGAGGATCGCCAGGAGCCATTACATCTTGGTGTTCCTCCTGTGTTTAAGAGATGAGGTTACCGTGGGCTATCTTTGTGCTTTTATAAGTCTTTGCACCTTCATTAGCTCCATGGAGCTCAAAAATAACAAACCACTATCCTGGGTGCCTTGAAACCTTCCATATCCATTAGCTAACCAACACTTTTAAGACCCCATGGAGTTGCTAAATGTGAATATAGCCCCTTTATGGATCTGCAAATGTGTGCTGCTGCAACCTTGGGAAACAGGAGCTTCTGCTCTGCCTTGGTCAGACCGTAAGAACAAGGGGACTTTCTGAAAATTAAAGAAAGACACTWAAAAATACCCAGATGTGCACACTACTGTGTTTTCAGCCTTCTGAAGAACAGATATGTGCCAGGATCAGAGTTGAGGGATTGGACTAGCAGCGTTTGTCAAGGTTAGATAACTCCCAACTTCCTAGAAATGCTTCAGCTGAAGCTCAGGGATAGTAAATAACTCACCTGTAGACAAACATAGCTGGTGACAGGATGGAAAAATCATATTTCTTCTAGAATCAGATGATCTCATGCTTCTGCTGTTTGTGGGCCATAGCTAATAGTGCTGCTTTCCAATCAGGCCAGACAATCCTTCCAGGCTCAAGTGGAAAATGTCATCAGCCCTAAAATCAGCAACACCATTATCGCTTTAAATTTGTCGCAAGGCCAATCCATTTTTGCTGTCACTCTTCAACACCATGAAGGCCATAGCGTGGCAGGGATGGATAATGAACTGCACTGTACTTGACCCTAATAATTCAGTTTTCTGCCTTAGTGAAGCACAAGAGCCATATTTTGAAAAACTCATTATAGTCAAGCTACCTTTGGTCTGGGAGGCCAGGACTAGATACATAAAGTGGAACTGCCCTAAAAAGGTAAAACCCATTGGCCCTACATTACTGATTATAGAACATAAATGGTTTGCACCCAAGATCCTTGCTGGATGTATAAACAGTTTTTGCTAGAGACGATCAAGTARTTTTCCCATTCAGAGCAGATAAAAAAACATGAAAAGCAACATTCTTCATGAAATTAAATTTCTCTTAATCCACAATGAAACTTTTTGCTTAAATCACTGTGAAGCTTTCACTGTCAACTTGAAATGAAGAGGAAGATAGAAGGATTTCAACCTTGGTCTGGGTTTGAAATTATATTTCATTTGCAAAATGCTTCACAGAAAAGTCCTTTTAAGTCAGAAATGAAATATTTTGATTTAAAAGGAATGTTGCAAATATTCCATTTCAGCAGTTTCTGCATCCCCATTTTGTTTTCACAGTAACTGCTTCATGCATGAAAGTAATTTTGAGTTCTGCACTTGACCACTTTCTGACCAAGTATTTCATTGAACTCCCAGACAGGCCCCATAATTGTAAAACAGCTTTACAAGGAAGGTACATTTGCATTACAGCACATTGCACAGATTTAACACTGGCAATGGTAAATAAAATCCTTTAAACACTYGTTAACTCTGGGAGAAGAAATGAGTTAAGCTCATCTTTCCCCAGATGAATCTTTCATTTTCTCTTTCAAGCCCATTGACGTTTGCAAAATGATTTCTGGCATATGTTCAGTCAATAGAAACTGCTGCTGGATTTCAAGTCACCACAAAGTAATGCTGGCACTAGACATGCAGAGGGTATGTGCGCGCATTTAGTTATAACAAAAATCCTTGATTTTTATCTCATTTGGATACACTTTGGGTATTGACTTTTTGTGTCTATCATCTTCAGAGCTGTCAGAGTGGTTGGGAACTGTGGCTGATGAATTCCCCTTGTTTCCACCTCTGGAAAACACAACAGAGAGCACCTTTAGAGATGTAATGAAATCATCATTGCCCTGATCAAAAAAAAAAAATGACCTCAGTTTAAACTCACAGCCACTAATTTATGCAAAACTTACATTTCACACAGTTTGAAATCACAGCCTGAGGCACCATGTCCCGGAAAATGTTTGGGTTGACTTTTTAAGATTTCCAAGTTCAGCTGTCACTTGGTAAAAAGGGAAAAAAAAAATCTGCTGTGACATCTCAAGCATCCTTTCGAATGGGGAAGGCATTTCCTTCTTCTCTGTGCATCTCTATCAGATACCATGCAGCCTGAGACGATCACTCTTTTTTTAGCAAACCTTGGGCTTCCCCTGTGAATTGAGTAAAGCGGTTATTTGACAGAGAAATAAGGCTTTATATTTGCTCATCCTGTCAAACAGTGGGATAAATTAAAATGAAACATGTTCCTTTAAACAGCCCAGTGCTGAGAAAAAGTAGAATTTGCCTCTGTGGGCTTTGAACAGGGAAGCGGGGGAGGCAAGGGGGAAAATCTCCTAATGACCAGCCAAACACTGTAAGAATTAATACGTATGGATCATTTTTATTGGCCTGACCCAAAGTGCCATGGAAGTCATTGCGAGTCTCATCATTGATTTCCCAGTATGTCAGGTTGGGTAGAAGAGGCATAAATTGACTTTGCAAAGTCAATGGGGATGTATCGACTTGTACTGCTAAATACCTGGCCCTATCTACTGCTTCAGGATCATGAGGCTGTGAAGTGAGCAGTCTTTAATTAGGAAGTAAGGCAGTTTGGGACTCTATACTTCTGTCTCCCTCCTAATTAATCCCAGGATTAACTTTAAAGCTTATTTCCCTCTTTCTGGAAGTTTTTATTCCAGAGATGCCCTACGCTGCGGCCAAGGAGACCTGTACAACAAGCTGACTGCAAAAGGCTGTTTGGAGAAAGACAGCAGGCAGCAAAGAGAGCTGAAATTTTGATTTTTAAAAATTGCTAAATAACTAAATAAATTTTACTTCAAATCACCAGCCTGTAAAGTGATGTTTCAGTGTGTATGTGGAGAACGTTCAGGTGTTTGGGGACATATCTGTAATTAGAATAAGTAAAGCTTGCCATCTGGAGAGAAAATCTGTTTCCTTCTCGATATGGCTGGGGTCGCAAGCAGTTCCACATATGCTATCAACAGAATTTTCTTCCTCAGCTACCACCTGCTTGGTAATTCGTGTTTATCAATGAATRAGGGCTTAACTTGAGTCCTGGGTATCAATCTCATATCGCTTAGGTGAGGGGCTTGCTTTTCATGCAGGGGAAAAGTCATGGTCATTGAAAATAGTCCCCAGTGATGGGTTCCAGGCAATACCCTACAGCAATCCTTCCCYTGCTGGCTCTCATGGTTTTATTGCCCTGTGATAATTGGTGATTTTCCGAATGCTTTTGTGAATCAGTGAGAAATGCTGCTTTTTGTTCCAACAGTGAGTTTTCCACTGACTTGGTTGCTAGGGGAGGCCTGAAACTGAGACCCAAGAATGACCTGAAAGTTCAAGCACCAGAAAACAAGTAAGAGAAGCCAATACTTATTCAACAGCCTTGTGTTCTGGGGACACGACTGTTGCTTGCTGGAGGGCCATGCCCTGACTGGCTCTTTGCCCTATGGCCCAGAGCCTTGGGACCAAGAAAGAGATCTGCTGACCAYGCTTGGTGCAAAGGGCAGGGGCTGAGCTGCCAATTGCTCAGTGCAAGGGGATCGCTGGGTTTGCTGTGTGACTTGCACCAGGAGGTTGCATATACATTGCTCTCCCCGCTCTGGAAAAAAAGCAATACACTAGCTGAAGATGTTATTTTGGTCAGTAAGAGCTTTCAGTGGGGAAAAAGAAACCTTTTTTAATGCTATAGTAAGGAGCTTTCACACTCTGGTCTTCCAAGTGTAATAGAAACTGTAATGGGATCTCCACCTCCTTGCCAAGCTTCAGGATTTGGCGTCATCCCCTGTCATCAATATGCAACTAATGACTCAACCATTAAATTATCCCTGGTGCCTTTTCCTGCTGAGTAGGAGGAAAATACTTGTAATGGCTATTTTGGGGGTGTGCATCTGTTYTCTGAAAGAACTTTGAGCTTAGAGACATTAGTGTTTCCAATTAAATTACACTTGAAATTTTCTGGGTGGGTGGTTTCCTTCCCTGTAATTGTGTCCTTGTGGCAGAGGTAAGGTGGTTCCCTGGTTGCTGTCCTTCTTGCCATGCACCAACCCTGGCCKGCTGGGGCACAGCATGACTTTGCTCTTGGTGTCTCCACTGAGCCTCTTACTGAAG
Organism: Oceanodroma leucorhoa; assembly: GCA_030449065.1. NCBI lineage: Eukaryota > Metazoa > Chordata > Aves > Procellariiformes > Oceanodroma > Oceanodroma leucorhoa. Next base: position 1,210,794 of record JASVER010000116.1, read on the forward strand.
ATGTTAGAGATCACCGTACTTGTATCTGCAACATGGACATGTGTCCACCAGAGCTGACATCCCAGAATGACTTGAAAAAGACCCAAACACATCCAGGAATTGGCAAAGGCTCTCAGTTGCCGTTTAACAAAGCAATGTGTTGACAGTGCAACAAAAGTTCCCATATATTTGTCAGCTGAGTCATCCAAGTGCTTGCCTTGACTTAGGGCTGGATTCGCCTTTCTTCTGTACAAGGGACACCTACCTTGGGAAGCAGATGACACTGAGTCTCTTTTCTTTCCCTGGTTTTGGTCCCAGTGAATCACCTTTCAGGTTAGAAGGTTCATCTTGGTGAGGTTGAGCCTAGATTTCTGGCACTGAGTTTTCTGATGTTTCGGAGTGTATAGTGTGTGAATACACCTACGTGAACTTGCRCAGGTGTGAGTAGATGCATGTTCATAAATGTTCATAGATTCAAAGCTGTATGAATACACACAGGAGATGGAGGTCTYCCAGCACTATTTATCTAGGCAGAGTGCTCCTGGGTTTCGCTGAAGGTCTGACTGAGATCTTTAAGGAGGATACCTGAACATGCAGCTCCATGTCAGTGCTACTGCTGCTCATTCCTTCCACCTCTGCCATCTGTCTTGAAGGGTTTATTCACACATTTTTTTCAGAGCTCTGGCCTTGGGAATGCCCTGGGATGTGTTGTATCTCTTCAGRGACACGGAGTTGGAAGCAAGCATCATTCAGGCTCTGTAAAGGTTTAAAAATRTTTTTTTACTCAGTGCAACAAGCCAGAATTCAAAACTGATCAATACATTTCTCAATTCATAAACTGAATTAACTCTTTTTTGAAACCGCTACCGGGAAAAAAAACTTGCCCTATCTGCTTTATGGAGCAATTAGTTATCATTCTGGTACCATCTACAAAAGATAAGGAAATGCTGCTTTAAAGGTTTTTTTTCACAGAATGCTTTGGGGTTTGAAAATCACTTCAGGAGTATATTTCTACCTTGACCTGAAGAAAATCTCATATTTTCATCTCTACATCTAAATATCACTCTATATTTGGTCAAAATTGTTTGCTTGCTTGCTTGCTTGCTTGTTTATTTCTGGGTGTCTTCATCTGAAAATAAGCAATGAATCTCTAAGTGTCTGGTCTCCAGTTCTGTTCAACTGGTGTGCAGAGAATAAGGAAAATATTTTAAGGAAGAACATTCTTTGCCTGCTTCCTCCCTTGCAGCTTCAGGAATCATGTTTGTGTTAATGTTGGGATTCCTTTGAAAGCTTCACCGGGAGACTCGTTTTCTCYCTGAGTCTGACTCTAATGTCTTTTTTAAGAAGCACCCAAATAGCTAAAGAATAATCCAGGTCTCACTGAAGCATTCAAAATGGGCTCTTTTAGAAAAGGAGACAAGGATTTATGGCTGGTGAGTACTTGTTGCAATGAGCGTGGAGAACTGTGGCTCTAACAACAGCAAGATTTATGGCTTCCAATCCATCAGTGCCCAAGTTGCAGGAGAGATTTTTATGACTGGAACTTTGTCAAGACAATGCAGGCACCTGAAGGTTAAGTCTCTGTTTTCATGAATAAAAGTTACAATTGGAGGTTTTTGGTTATCAGAAAAGATTCCTGAATTATCTGTAGATTAAACGGAAAAAATAGCTCTTGCAAGAGGATTTATTGGGAGGGAAGAACAGCCGAGGGCAGCAAGGCTGGTGGGGCATAGTGAAATCGAAGGATGTTCTCAAGCTGTTGCTTGCAAAAAGTTCTCCTTCAGGCCTGACACCCTCTTTCAGTGACGGCCAAGAAAGTGCTGTGGTAGATCGCTTGCTTCAAGACTCTACCGACTCACATTGAGCCTGACACAGGGTGCCCTTGGGTGTGACAGGTGACAGCTTCCCCCACCACAGCTGGGTCTTTTTTCGATTAGTGTCACCATCACTTGCTGTGGTGGTTAGTAATAAATGTCACGAGTGCTAAAGATCTGTCCTGCAGGCTCTCTGCTTGCAAGCCAACTCTGTCCATTTAACTCACTGTCCCTCAGTCTGCCCATCCACAACGGGCAGATCTATTTTTCTATTTCTACAATGTCCAAACCAATTTCATTCTGACTCTCTTTCCATCCATGGTGTGGTCAAGCTCCATTCCTTGTTACCTTTTGGCTGAAAGGAGCAARCTTGATCTTCATGCGCCTTTGCACAATGATGAGTTTCGTTTCTGCGACTCCCTGGTTCAGCCAAGCTAGATCTGCTGTAATCAGCCAGGCTATAAAGAAGGCTAGTGAAACTGCTGAAAAATGGCTTCAAAATATTAATGTTTGAATTAATTTTATTTGAGTTTTCTTGGATTAGGGTTTTTTTTGCAAAAGTCTTTTGTAATATTCCCTTTATGTCCCTCTTTCCTATGTAGCTACCCATCTAGGTTTTTAGGAGAGACCTTTTCTCTACTGGGAAAAGAAAAGCTTTGGCACAAACTAAATGGTTATCCATTCTGTTTGCCAGCTGGCCAAAAAGCAGGAACGTATCATTGTATGTGTTAATGCCTCCTGCCCAGGAGATAGAGGGGTAGGAATGCAGGCTTTACCTCTTGTGCTCATAGAGATATATAGTTCCTAACAGTAAGAAAAACAATCAACTTCAAAACTGCTTGCAAGCTGGAATCCTTGTTATTGTGTTGTTTTGTCTGTCAGCTTCACCACAAACCCCCCGTCCCTCCTGAGCCCATGCTCTGTTTAACCCTGWTAGAGCTCTTTGGCTGCTCTGGATTTTGCAGGTCTCCTCCCCTCCTCCCCACACAACCTTGTTCATGCTTGGAGGAGCTTCAAAGCTGATAGGTGTCCACGTTTTGTCTCTTCAATATGTACACCGTTTGCTGAATGAGAACAYCACTTTTATCCCAACCAAAAAACACTTCTAAGAAGCAAAGCCAGCTTACACTACTCAAAAATACCACAGCATACCCCCTTTGCCAGTGTTTTCTTCTTCTGCCCTAGCTCACAGTCACTAGTATTTTAGAAGCAGACTATGCAGTTGAGCTGCTGCCTTCCTGCTTTGATCCTGCCTTGCCCTGACTCTCACAGGCTTCCTTTTTTGAGTACAGGTTTCATCTCATCTAGATGCAGATGTGTAAGTCTGAAGTAGTCATTCTGGGCTTGTTTTGYAGTTATTGTGGAGAGAGATGCTCCTAGAGGGCAATTCATCTTCCCTATCCTACATCCAATTCCCAAGAGAGGCATCTCTTTTCCTTCAGGGCTGCCTCCTTCTCTCTGTTAACTACAAAGGTGGCCACTCAGACCTAGATGTTTTTTTGTTTGGCTCAGGCAGAGCAGATGAATGCCCCCACCCGTATAATTAACCAAAAAAAAGCCCCAATCCTACGCATGACATTGAGTAAAAGGGCTAAAAATGTACAAATGAATTCCTGGAGGTCCAGTTTAAAAGTACACTCCACTCCACTTAAGTAAAAAGTTATCCTAAATAATTCCTTCTGGCAGCTTAATGGTGGATATTTTGCTGTAATGCTTCCTCTATGACATTTGCAATGACCTAGTTTACTGTTTTTACAAATAATAATTTGTCTTRATTTTCTCTTTGAAGTAGCAAGCAAAAGAATAAATGAGTGAAATCTAAACCTGGTAACCTTGCTAGATATTTTAGGTCAATAAATTATCTTCATGCATAGCTCAGTATTTCAGCTTTCCACTCCAGTGGATGAGAGCTCTTTAATGCTTGTCAAAATAGCAGAGATAAGTGATTGCAGTTTGAAGATGGAAAACATTGAATAATGCAAAGATCTGTAGATTTGGTGATTTTACTTGGCTGGGGGAGAAAATCCTTTGATTCTTTCAGAGCCAGAGATAAGAAAAGCTTTCTTTTCAATTAGGACTATCCACACTTTTGTGCCAAACATGGTTCTGAAAAACAAAATATGTATCACTGATGAAAGCATTTCAGTTGGGCTATGCCAGGGCTGGACATTTCTGACCTGTTTTTCAGTTTAAAAATTCAGGACAGACTGAGGATTATTTCATCGGGAAGCCAGGAAACCTTGTCGGAAACTCCATTTAGTGCTACTAATGCACCTGATATTCTGGATGCGGGTTCTGGATGGTCTGGTGGCCAAAGTTGTTGCCCAAAGTTGATTTACTAGATGGAAACCTGATTCTAAGAAGTACTTCAGATCGACATTACTCAAAGCAGAATGATGTTTCTCAAGAGAAAACCAGGAGTTTTAATGAGGCAGAGATGTTCATGGAATGAACCTGACTTCCCTGATTGTGTTATTTTCTCCAGACAAAYAAAAATCCTCAAGGCCACAGACTTCTTTTAACAAGACATCACAAAGCTCTGGCAAGAAACTAAAAAACTTTYAATGAAAACCAAGTTTGCTGCTTTTGTTATTTCCATTCCTCTCTACAGTCTTTCTGATAAACTGTAAATCAGATTCTCCAGGGTCCATTTCAACTTCTCAAAACATCAGTTTCATTTCTCCTTCTTCACAGCAACCATTTTCTGGGTCTCAGGTCTCATTATGTATGGCCATCCGTGCAATCGGGCTGTCTCAGCTGTTGCCTCCTGGAAGCACCATCTTAAATGAGGTCCATCACTGTAAATCTCAGTACCCTGCAACCGTGGCCATGGGCTCACATTCTTGGCACGGAAGAGTTGCGCTATTTTTCCTTTCTGATAAACAGGAATGTATTCAACATTTCTAATATTTTATTCCCCTGTCAACATATGAGAAAATAATAATTACACCCTGCTCTGCAGGACTGGGAATTATAATCAACACTAAGGCAGGATCTGTACATAATTAGGAGCTTGTTTTAGATGCTTTTTTAGAATTTATCGCACAAGAAATTGCCAGTGTCAGCTAGCATGATTTTAACCAGTAAATCTAAAAGTGACACATCATTGTGATAATTGCCATTGCAGCAGCAGTTAAAATCTCCACCATTTGCTCCAAAACAATGAAGATCAAAGACTGTTGAAAAACTTCCACAAATCAGTCAGAGGCATTGTCCTGTTGTCTGAAAAGTTTTTGGTTTTCAACTCAGTTGCAAGGGTTTTGTCTGCACCTTGTCATTGTAAGGTTTACGGCTCTTCGTGCCCCCCTAGGGTGCAAAGGAAAGTGCATTAGCCCTGTTTGAAGTTGGATAACTGAAGCATGAAGAGGTACTGAAGGYAGATTTCTTAGAAGGTGATTCGGGAGCCTTGGGCAGAAAAGGGACATTTAGAAATTGAGTTGAAGAGCTCCAAAGAACTTGCATTTCACATAGACTCGAGCCAGTCTAGGATTGGGACCCAACCTCATAAGGCTTTTTTAGCAATTACTTGACCATAGTACCAGTTTGCCTCTTTCGAGTCGCCTGCGTTTCACAGGGACAGATGGTCTCCATCACCTTCTCAAACAAAGATCCACCTCTCTGCTTCAGTTACCCCATGGCTCTCAAYTATGTCACGTTCAGGTGTCTGCCTGGCATGCGGCATTGGGCTATTGGCCACGTCTGATGCGGGGGCATGCCTGGGCTCCTCTAGTTTTCAGGACAGTGACTCTTTTAAAAGAGGCAATGCTGGGCAATACGCCGCGACAGAGGAAATACTCAGGGCTGCAGGAGCTGTCCACGCTGAAAGCAAGATGGACTCAAGTCTTGGTGTGCTTGGGCGTATGTTTGCACTTCCGTTAAGACAGATGATGAGCTGAAATAAATACATCAGGGATCAAGTGGTTGGAAGCTCATAGTAGCTAGAGGTGGAAAAGTACCTGAGACAAACAATCCCATGCAATTTATCTGCAAGAAAGGGACACTGATTACATGATGGTACCCTGGCAGCCTCCTGCTAGCTGGACACAGTATTATGACTGTGGTCTTTTCTGCCTTGGCATGTCATATATTCTCTCATTGACTTTCAGTCTCTAAGCTGCTGTTAATTTAAAAAGCTCCCTTGTTCACCTCTGATACAGACTCAAGAGCTTTTCAGGCTGAGATGAATTGGAATCAATGTAAGAGCAATAAAATGCCTTGTACGGCGGTGTTTTAACTGGCTCCTCTGAATCCTTCCTTCTAACTGCATGTTACTCTGCAGCTCAGATGCAATGGATCCATGCCCCGCAGCGCTGCTTGTGGGACTGCGCTGGCTTCGTTAAGTGTACACACATACTAAGTTGTCTTGATTTTTGCTTTTTTTTTTCAAGCACCTGAGAAGTCTAGGCAAATGCGAGAAGGCAGGAAAAGACCTTTTAAACGCATTATAAATCCCATTTTAACTCAAGTAATTATAGCTACAGCATAATTAAAATATTGTGTAGGAAAAGAAAATAATCCTACCAAACTTAAATCCTGKGTGTATTGCCATCTGCAGACTTCTGAATCACTACACCTTTTTACCTTAAAGCAAAATGTTCAACAGCCTCTTTTGCCAGAAACACTGACCCTGCTAAGCAYATCTGTCGGGCTCGCTGGGTCCTGGTCAGCGAGAGAGGGAAACGTCTCTTGTTGGTGTAAACTTCCTTCTGCTCCCTTTCTTAAAGGTGAGAATAAACACATTCAACTGTTGGCAATTACAAATCAAAATGTCACACCAGAAGAAAAATCCTTGTTACATAAAATTTCTCATTTCATATTGATTGGAAAGTTCCAGCAGGAGAAATGAAAAATGTTGAACTTGATTTCATGAACAAAGACTTTTTTCAATTACAAGCAGCACAACAAGCCATCATGCCTGCAAAACAAATGCAACTATTTTCTGACCAGCTCTAACTTAGTAATTTCAAGAGTAATAAATTTGTTGGAAGAAAAAAAATATTACACTGAATCTTCATCAGTCACAGAAAAGCACCATATGTCAAAGAAAGTTTGAGGTAATATATCTGATATAAATATACTCACACATGTCAATCAAATTCTTTCAATATAAAAGCAGTTGAATTACCTTGCTTAGTGACATGGTATATACTTACTGCAAAAAATGAAAGGAAGGATGGATGTTTCTTCACRTCTCTAGCTGAAGCAGAAATTACAAGGCGCAGCACAGAAGTTAAGGGGTGAATTTCTTACGTCCCATGTTATGCTGGAGGTCAGGCTAGACGGTGATGATAATATTTYCTTCTGGCCTTAAAAAAATGCATCTGTGAAAATACAATCACAGCTTATGGGCCATTGAATCCATGTGCTCAGAAATTATTTTTTTAGCAGTATAAATGACATTATCTGCAAGAACAAATAAGCTGCATCTACCAGAGTCAGCAGTTGAGGCTGAAAATGGGAAAAGTATGAGGAGAGAATCCCAACCTGCTTAATTGCCTCACAAATCAAATGTATGGGCAATAACTCCTGTTTAGGGGAAATTCAGATGAGAAATACGGTTACTGCTCTCTGCTGGGGAAAGACAGCACTTTGACAAAACGAGGGCTGGTTTTTTCCAAGTGATACAAGTGATCCGGGGTCTGGCTTGCCAGAACTCCTCGGGAAGGTCAAAGCTTTCACACATTTCAGCAGTTTTGTGCAGGTCAGGGTGGACTCGCCAGGGAGGACTCGTGCTGGTGCAGCTTCTCTCRCGGGGCAGGTTAATGTCCTTTCATGTGCACCAGGCAAAACACAGAGCAGTTTATGTGCCGTTTCATGGAAATTCAAATGTATATGGGAAAAACATTCTACACATAAATAAAACTTATACTTCTTTCCAGGAAAGCAGCTTGAGGTTTTATTAATGGGGCAGCTGATGAAAGTTTATATATAAATAATACCTAAGTGAAAATGGTGTCGGTGTTCACATGCATTAAACTTCCAGAATGTCCTGCACAAAATATCTTTCCCCAAATATTTTTTCAGTAGGAGAAAAAGCATGTTTTGCTCAATCTGAGTATAACGAGTCTTGCATATATCCACTGCCAACTTACACAAGCAGATTCAGTCTCTGCTGGAGTAACACGAGGGACAACATCTTATCTGATGGTCCGGGCTTTATAGAGAGGACCTTGAAGGGTTAAGAACAATTCCATGTATCAAAAAAATGCAATACAAATATAAAGCACAAATATTTGGATGCAGGGGGGTTTATATGTCTTCGCATAGACACTGGGGTTTGGTTTTGGCTGTTCTCCGCTTGTTTCAGCGCCCATTTGCATCTGTTCAATGCATCCTTATATGTAAGATCACACCATGATGGAAATTCAAATGCTGCACATGCAATAATAGGTCTGCAGCTGCGGGTGGAAGCAGGTGCTGTACAGCCTGTGTGCAAGTGCCAGCGCCYGGCTCATTTTGTTCTGACTTGTGTCTCTTTTTTTTCCCCCATTCTGAGCCCTAGAGTTATTTTCCTTCTTCTGGAGAGGGAAAGATGCTTTATCCTTGGCAGCAGTCCGTAGAAGGGCTTGCCCACCGGGCAGGAGAGGCTCATTGTGCGGCTGGGCTCAGCCTGAGCCATGAGCATGGCAGAGTGGTTGCTCTGGCATCTTCATTTCTTAATTGAGAGGGCTGGTCCAGCCAAACCACACGAGAAGAGGTGGAGATGGCTTTTATGCAGCAGCCGGGAGGCGGGTGTGGGAGGCTAAGTGATAGGTAGCCACAGAGCATGAAGGACGGGGTTAAATCCCCCCAGCGTGGTGCATGGTGCAAGGGTGAAACTACTTTTTTTCTTTTCTTAGCATTATTAGAGGGATTAAGTGGAATTTAATTGGTSCTTTAGCCTTGAGCTGCCCTCAGCGATGGAGCTGCAGAGCAGACACAGCCAGCACYGACTGCAAAGCCAATGAACTCCAGCCTCTCACCTTCCCCGTCCTCTCAAAAGCAAACAAACAAACACTCGGTTAATTAACTGCAGACTGCGATGAGCAGTGCTGGGAGACATCACCCAGGAGAGAGAAGCTAGGAAAAGGAGGAGGCTGCAAAAGTCAATCCAGCAGAATAATAAACAACTCCTGGATAGGAGGATGCAGAATGAACCTGGACTGTAAATTCCTCATTCTTCATCACCTGCCCAGTGCTGGTGAAAAGGGCAAGCTGGCAGGAAGGTCTCCTGCTCTGATTACCCACGAGGGCTTTCTTGCACTTTTCTGTGGCACATCTGAACTATTGAGTTACAATGTCAAGGAACAATCCTGGGCATAAGGACTCAAATATACCCAGTGGTAGMTTTAGACGTGGTCCCCAGCTTGGTTTTGGGCCAGTCCCAATGGGTTTTTCTCATAGAAATCCCTAGTGCCGTTCAAGGAACAATTCCCACGATGCTGTGGAGAGTAAGAGTTAAATTGTAGTGACCTGGGCTGTTCCCCATCACCTGCCATGGGTGCCAGGGGACAGCCTGGGACATGACTGCTTTGCTAGTGTCAATGCAGGCACAGGCCACCGCAGGGTGATGGCTGTGTGATGGTACTGCATCATGCTCGAAGACTGAGCCGGTATGTGTCTGGGTCATCCTGCCAGATCTGCACAGGAAGGTGTTTTTCTCTGTGCTCCCCTTCAGCTGAGTAATTGCTTTGTGTGAGTTTGTCATCTGCTGCTGCATGAAGTAAGACAGGCCGAGCAGCCACTGAGGCGGCTTCTGTTCCTAAATCTGCCCTGTGCCAAGCTGAATGGCTTGATCTGATGCCTCAGTTGCTCCATCTGTGAAATGGAGGTAAGTGCTATGTTCCTCTATAACTTTCTGGGAGATGTAGCCATGAAAAGTGTTATACGGGAATTGCTGTTCTTGTTCAGGCATAGATTAGGTTGGGAGTCTGTTAGCTCTCTGCTCCCAGGATTCAAACCATCTGAAAGCACAACCAGGAAAAGCTGTCCTAGCAAAACAAATATCTATAAACTTCTTTGTTGGCTGACCTGTACTCTGAAGGATTTCAGTGGACTCTATCCTTGCAGAATACCCGAGGTCCACCTAGCACAAGGTAAATCTCCTGCATCTTCAAAGTAGGGCATGTGCATGTTCCCTGCTGGGTCTGGGATGCACAGGGAGATGCTAAAGCCATATACAACATACAAATTATGCTGAGTCTTTCCTATACTGGAGAAACATCTCAAKGTGCCGTGTTGGCATGAGTTGCCCAGTTAATGCATTGGCACGAGGTCTCTGAAGTACCCTTTCTCCCAGAGGTTTGGATATACTAACCTACATTTTCTGGGACCTAGAAATTAAATGACGGCTGAGCCCTTTKCCAGACCTGTGTAATGCCTGAATTGGGCAAGGTTTGTCCCTGGCTGTTTTTGTAAGACTTCTGCAATTTCGTCATTTTTTTTCTGCTTCTTGAATATGTCAGCTATATCGGTCCATTCAACCAAAGAGTTTTACAGAATACCTGATTATTAGAGTTCTTATTTTTATCCCTAACTTTGCTGTCATGAAATCAATTTCAAGGCCAGCAGGAGCTGATGAGAAATGCCAACTGCCTTTATATCCCTCTGGGCTTACTTTCTCACAGAGACTTGCATGCTGTAATATTTTTCAAGGAAAACCACAAAATGTACAGAGACCAATGACGCATTTAGAAGATTTTGTGGGAAATGCAGGAGTTCTGTGCTGCGTCAGGATTATAGACCAGGCAGCGCAAGAGCCTCGGTTCCTGCAGTATCCCATCGGTCCTGCTTTTGTTTTGAAAGACCAATTGGTCTTTCAAACTTCAAGTCTCTCTTGTGGCATCGCTTCCAACACCCCTGAACTTCCAGTGAGGTCCCTCTCCCAGGGCCGTGCTGGCCATTGGAGGCTAGAAGGCAACAGTAACTCTGTCTCAATTTAATTGAGACGGTAGCTTTGATTCTGATCCTGGCAAGGAGCTGCTATGGTGAGCCAGAAGAGTCTTCTGTAACAACATGTCAGCTCAGGGCAGTACCTGAGGGCCTCCACCTTCCCCCACTGTCCCAGCACTGAGTTTGCAAAGCAGGGACCTTCCTTCCAGGCTCACAGAAATTGCTCACAGTAATAGACTTTCACAGATGTTTTTCTCACTGRCCTCAGTCCATGTTGGTCAAGTTTGTCAAATGTTAATGAATCTGTAAAGGGTTAAAATCCAGGGAGTGACTGTGCTGAGAAAGACTCACAGCCCTCWGTCCCGGTCGGAGTGATTCCCGAGCTCATGGAGTGTCTCCTGAGGAAGGTTCTGTAACTGAGTTGGAGACTGAATGTGAATCTGTACGTGTGATGGCTGCTTCATTGTTAGGATAAATGAGCAGAACAACATCTTTTCCAAACACGCAGTTCTTGCAGACTGTCTTTGAGTTTCTTAAAGTCTTCACTGTAAAAATATATCATGCCCGTTACCACTTTTGAGTCCACTCCAAACCCAYTCTGTTAATATTAGCTATAAATATGCTCCAACAGATAATGTGAAAGTAACAACCATCACAAGAGGAGGTAAATAAATGGAGGCCGTGGTTTCATGCGTGCTTCAAAGAGCTTCTGTCTTGTAACCCCCTGAGCAATTCTGCAGACAGCTTTCATCACCAGGGAAAACCTGGAAATCACTGATAGTTCCCTAGGGATCAATGGAGAAATGGCATTGAGCTGTGAGTAGCCAATAAAATATTGCACGGCTGAAACATGTTACTGGCCGCAAGTCTTGAAGGGTAAGTCGGGGATTTGYACAAATAGAAAAACATCCCAAGACTTTCCTCTCCTCTGGTTGCTTCTTTTGTATTGTGTCCAGCAGTTAACCTTTAGGGGACAGAACAGACAGAGGAGCACATTTCATCTCATTTTCCTCCACAGACTATGGAAAGAGCCTAATGARTTAGCAGGATGATGTTTAGATGGCCCTCATGGGGTGTGATATCTTCAGCACAGAGAAGCTTCATCCAGGGTTTATCAGGAGAAGTCCATTGYGTAGTGGAGTTTATAAAGAGCTCTGGATAGAGTGAAATAGTTTTGCCAAGGTAGCAATAATCTTCCTCCAAAATGCATATTATTGGGCTATTGTAAATGCCACAGGTGAATTGTGGTGCATAAGGTCATGGGACAATTGCTTTCATCTGTCTGAAATATACTCTGAGAGCCTATTAGTACATCGTGTTTAGTGTTATCCTGGCTGAGTTAATTCAATCCAGCTCTGGCCAAGTGCCACTACACAAGCCTCGCTGACATTTTCACTTCCATTTCCAGCAGCCTTTGCTGGCAGCAGACCCTCTGATTGCCTCCCACTCAAGTTTTAAAAACTTTGGAAGAATCTCTTCTTTGTGCAAAACAATCACCTTTCACTGCCCAAGGAAAYACATTCTGGCAGGAACATCACTGAAAAAACTGATACAACCAACTCCAACGGACTTTGGCTGTTTATTCCCTGTCTTCAACCGGCATCTCCTGCAGATGGAGACCACAACAAGAGGGAATGAAAAGTGAGTYGGTAGAGGCCTTTACTATTCTTCTGTATCATCTTCAATGATTGGTCACCCAGAGTTGTAGGAAGGGYCCTCGAACGTCTGTGAGAGCTGCTGTATTAGAGGGGAATGTATCTCTTCCCTTACAGGTTGATCATTAGCCTCCATGCCTGTGGCTCATACCACTGCTAACTAGGTTGTTCTGGAAATCCAACCCCCTTTCTCCAATCTTTCCTTTTTTAACTAAAGGGAWTTTTTTTTTCCTTTTTTACTAAAGGGAAATTTACTAAATTTCCCCTCCAAATTATAATGGGGGACAAGAGAAGAACACCAACAGCAGCTGGTTTTGGCTCCTATCATTCTCCTGTCTTTATCTCCTATACAACACCAGGCATTTCTTGCCTGCTTTGTCTAACCTATTTTTACACATCGCCCTTGCAATGYGATGAATTGTGTCCTGTGGGTGCCTGTTTTTCTCCATTAACTGTCAAGGGAGTCCAGATCACTTGTTCAGATAGAGATGTCAACACTGAAGACATATACATTTGGACAAAGAATATCAATCCAGAGTGTCTAAGGGGCGAGACTCATCTCATCACGCTTTAGGTGTCCAGAGAGTGGATGTCAACAGCTGAGACAAGGCATCTAAACTTTCTTCTTCCTCAACAGAGACAACTCATCCTCAGATGTTCGGAAGAGAGGATGACTAATCTATCCTTTGGCTATAAAAGGAGTCAACGTGGCTAGCTGAGATGTCAATACATGTTTTGCAGATGACTCAGGGCAGGATTTAACTGAAGTGCCTCACACCGTTGCAGAGCARTGGCTGAGCCCAAGTCTATGGTCACACATCATCATTTGTCAGCAGCTCGTCTGGCTCTGYTCTGCTACTGATGGTTTAGGGAAAAAATATCACCAGAGTCTGGTCCTTCTGAACCTGATGACTGAATTTCCYCAGACTCTAGCAATAGTAAGACCAAAATCCAACGCCCTTTTGACTCTGATGTCCTGTCACAACAGTTTAGCAGCAAATAGATCACTCGCATCAGGCATCCATATCTCTAACATGCAAATAGCTCACTCAGAAAGAACTAAGCCTCTGAGTAAGCTGCTGGGGGGGACACCGAGGATACGGAGGGAGCTGGTGTTGGCTGTTACCTTAGCAACAATCTCCATCTGGTAGGAATCTGAAGCAGGCAGTCTGACCCCTGGCAAAAATGTTTGACTGTTTAATGACTTAAATAACCGAATAATTCTAGGCTGTTATGAAAAGGAGTAGCATGTAGCCCCAGTTGAACATCACTTGTAASCGTAATGGGCGAGGACAACATGGTCTTGTTTCACATGCTTAGACTTTGGCAAAGAAGGTGATATGAAAGTATATGCAAGATACTGTGTGTGAAAGAAAATGGGCCTGGTTTTCCACTTAGACCAAATTTATGTTATTCTAACTCCATAGAGAACTGARTCAATATTTCTTTCTAAAAGGAGATAAGGTGGTTTAGGGTATTGACAATATAGTAATATCAAGCTGTTAYACAGCATTGTTAATCCATAGATTTCAATACCCATTAATGCCACAGAAGGGGAGGGTACAGTTCCACTTGCATTTCACCTAATAATTCATTTTAAAACTTCTTTATTATTATTATTTTATTGTGTGTTTTGGTGTGGCTGAATAATTCTAGATTGATGCCCTGGAGGGTTTAGCTCAGCCTTGAGTCTGTTTCATGAACAGTCTGTAGGGCCCTTTTTGGCTGAAATCTTGTTAAGAAGTAATAGAAAAAGACTGTACAGGGCTGCCTGCTTTAGTGGTCCTAAACCCCAGAAGCTTTATGATACATTCTAGAGTGCCATCTGTTGTTTCTTTACCTGCAATTAACTTAGAATCAAACAAAGATTGGGGTTGGAAGGCCACTTTGTAGTCTAACCTGAAAGCAGGACTCAAAGTAGGGCTTACGTACAGGGAAAAGCTCTTGCCATAGGTGTGTTCATGCAGACCAAGTGAAACCTGGTCACCTAGCACCTGTTTCAGCCTTATCTTACCCTGTGCCTTTCATATTCTTTAGTACAGAACTATGGCTCTTCCTGGCTTTGGCCCATACCGCCAGCRGCAACCCTCCCATCTGGGCTAGCAACCCATGCTTCCTTCACAGTCCTGGGCAAATTCCCCAAGGTCTCCATAGTCCCTGGCAAAATAAGCTGAACTACCTATTTCTCTTCAGTARCCCTCAACAGAGCCCGGGATGACCATCTCAGAAGGAAAGACCTGTATTAATTAACCATTTAAAACTGGTTGGGTCTGCCTGGGTAACTGTCATGGAAGTAGCTTCTTGAAGGATGCTTTAATCTGCCTCACAGACTCCTGGCTCTGGAGCTGCTAGTGATAACAACTGTAGAGCTTCTCAGGGTAAAAAGCACTGGGGTAATATGAACAAAAGAAATAGAGGTGACAGTCGGGCTGTTCTCTGACCTCCTCCCTCTTCTGTAGTTTGCAAAAGGTGAGAAGACTGAAACAGTTCTTAAGACAGGGGAAGCAGCTGGCTGCCACCCCTCAGTCCTTGATTTCTTTATTTCTTTGCATCAGTGATTTGAAACCGATGAGGTGTGTGACATTCCCCTCACCAATGCACGAGGTCCCAGAAGCTTATGTGGTTTGTAGTAGTTGAAAGATTTCGTCTGTTCACAGAAAGTTTGTTTTGCCTTTTAATCTTTATAAATCTTTATAAATCAAGAAGATTTAGATGCAAGGAGGTCGGCATCAAGTTCTAACTGAAATGTTATTTAACTGACAGAGCCAAGCCTTGCCCTCCCCATATACCCAAAGGCTCCTTTGGAGATTATTATATAATAAGGAGATTCATCACTTACTGGTTTTAATGGGAGGGGAGGCGAGAGGTCAGGACATCTAAATGAGCCTTATCAATCAGATGATAAATTTAAGGCTTGGGAAGCCTGAAAGTCCATGCAGGGGTCTGCTTTTGCATTTTATAACCTTATGAAACACAAAGCCTGTGCTCGTAGAAAGCTGTTGAAAGAATTTTTGGCTCTGTAGGCAAAATAAGTTTTGGATCTGCACAGAGGAAGACAAAAGTCCTCCGGGATAACAAGGTGGGATGAGCTGTGGAGGACTGGGCTTTCTGCCAGCAGAGAAGCAGAAGTGGAGCTGCTTGTGACATGAAAAACTTTTGTAAAAATTGTGGGCTTCTTGTTTTGTTTTTAAAAAAAGGAGTCCTTTCAATGCAGGTTTCATATTTATATAAGGATCATAAAATTGAGATTTCTTTGCAGCAAGCAAATAGACGACTGTGTGGGGATGGACACAAAGGCAAATGTAAGCTGAAAAGAGATAAACTAACTAAAAGCCTGGATCTTGTGTGTTCTATAGAGAAAGCTCTGTTAATTGAAATGAAAAACTTCTTTGCATCATTTCTTTTCACTAAACCTATCCTTGGAAGAAGTCTTTGGTCAAAGTGATGAAAGATTCCCACACTGTATAACTAATATTGCAGCATGTGGGTCTTGAAGCTGGGAGGGGATGGCACCATGTACAAAACACTCAATACTCCAAGGATTGTGTTTTCTCGATGCATCCAGAGCAAGGGCTCAAAGTGGAGTCTCCCATACCCCAGCTTGAGCACTCCGGTGCTCACGCTGTTCATCATTCTAGGATGAATTGGTCTTTTTCTGTTCTTAATGAAACTTTTCGAAAGCTTCTGACTGTTCTGATGCAAAATGAAAACAAATGTGCAAACCTCAAATAGTTTCACAATTCATCTTTTCCAGCCATGCCAGATTCTTGGAGTGTGTCGTTAATCTTTTCAGTGGGATAGCTGGGTTTCTTATTAGGGATTTGCTTCTTGCTAGCTTTGGATCTGTAAGTCTCCTGTCTTCTCCCACACTCCCCATGGATAAATGAGAGGTAGTGCAAAGACCGTGCCCRTGCTGCTGCTGCTGCTGGTTAGGTCCTGCCTGCCCAGTTCCTGGTGGATAAACCTTCATCTTGTGATGCTTAAGGGTGTCAGCTGTGACATCTGTTTCCTGATTTTCAGCAGTCTCATGGTTTTTGCAACCCCATTCCTGAAGGGCTGCCGGATGTGGCTTTCTAATTAAGGAAGGRTCTCCATCTCAGTTCTACACAATGCTCAGTCCCTGCCAATCCACTCTGCTTTATGAAAGCCTTACATGTACATCCAGTAAACAAACTGTTCCAGAAGCGAAGAGATTCTTCCATGTTTGCCATTGTTACAAGACCAGACAAAACATCCTTGTGGAAATTAAATGCTGCATGTGCAAAGAGCTGTGGTCTTTGTCTAACGGGAGTAGAAACATGTGGACATAACAGAAATTAAATGCATTAGCCTGGCTCCATTGTTACTAAGAAACAGAATGATGCTGGTACACTACAGTTATTTCATTCCCAGATGAGGAAGGGATGCTCAGACTGAAATAAAAGTTTCTTTTTTTAAAACAGTTGTATTTCTGYAATGCAAGTGCAAGCACCCCTATTCAACCTGCACAACGAGTAAATGGTCCTGTTTGTTTTGCACTCTCTGTCCTTTCAGCAAAAGTTGATATGCACCTCTGTTTACTTAGTTAGTTTTTCTCTTTTTTGTATTAAACCATGCTGCCTTCAGCAGATCATGTTTTACTCCCAGTAGGTAAAAATAATGAAAAGGGATTACTCCAGATGAAGCARAAGTTCCCACTTTCTTTGCAGCTGAGCTTCAGAAAATCAGCAAGACAAGTTAGAAACAGAAGCAAAGGCGGTGTCAGGTTTGGCAAACAGTGTTATGCTGAAAAGGGGTGAGGACTTTTTCAGCTGGTCTCTACTCCGTCATCTTTTTCTGCCGGGAACACCAGACTCACTGGGCAGCCAAGGRAGCGGGCGAGAAACACCACTGCCTCCTCCTCCTGTCCCTGGGATTTCACTAGACAGCTGCTTGGGGAACATCCCCATTGCCTCAAAACACAGGGAAGGAAGGCACTGGGCTGCACCGTGAGGGTAAGCAGCAAAAATCTTCCCTTGGGTAAGGCTTTCTGCTGCCACCAGGTCCGGTTCATGCAGGCTCCTCGCTGCCTCCCTTAGTCATCTCTGCCCACCCGCTGAGGTTCGCMTGATCCTTCTTGCTTACAGACCCATTTCTTCCTCTATGGTGAGCCCTGGCAGGGAGTTTCATCCCATTCAGCTGTTAATATTTGATTACGTCTCTAGTGAAGTGAACACTCATTAAGTTAATTTCAGCAACAATACAAACATCGAAGGACTGAATTAGTTGTAATAGCAGAATGCGATGGGCTGGCATCAATGCTTATTTATTGCCTTCTGCGGCTTCCTAACGTTGCTGCTGTTGAGGACGGAGCATGGCTTTGGGGGAACTTTCAGGTGTCACATTTCCAACCTGACTTAAAAATCCGAAATAGTGACTCCCATAGAGGAGAGCAGAGGTTTACAAGACCTGGCATGAGCGTGGGGTCTGACTCTCCTGAAGTATGTCAACTATGGAAAATAACGGATATAGATAGGAGTTAAGATTTCATTGTGCTCCTTATATCCCTCTAGAAGACGGACAGCTCTCAGCTGCTTTGTGTTCACTGGTTTAGACGAGTACTGGAAGATTTGGGATAATTTCAGCTCACCAGGAGTCTGGTATTTCTGATGGAAAACTCTGTGTTCTTTTGCTTTGTTTTGGTTTTCCCTTTCARATCCCTCCAATTTATATCCATTAAAATTATAAATAAATTAACATTTTGTGGGGATGTTTAGATTTTGACTGTTTGCAGCACACTGAAATGTGCACTCYAACCTTTTGGTTTCCTCTTGCTGCTGGTTCACTGAGACAAGCTAAGAGGCTTTATTTTGAGTTTTGCTAAAACGACTTGCATCCTGTTAAAACCTGAATGTTACTAGTGATGATGAATGTTGCATAGTCACTGTGAGCATTAAAGCAATATTGTGATATGTAAATATTGCCATAAAACTTTCCTATTTAAACAAAGTTTGAAATGAAACAAAAATATTTATGTAGTTCACACCTGTTCCCCGGGAAATGAGAAATATTGACTTTTTGAAGCTTGTTCTCATCACAAGTTGCAACAAATATCAATTACCCTTGAAAATATTATTGTTTCTGGCCATCCTTGTTATCTYCCCTTAAATAACAAACCCTTCCATGTTTTCTCATGCCGCTCTGCACCTGGCTTCCCACTTGTTCATGTTGTGTTGATCACCTGGTGCTACCCAAACCCCGGCAACTTGCTGGTTTCTCAGATTTCTGGTAGCACCATTACTCTCTTGATTGTCACAGCAGGGCATCCGAGGACTCTGCAGTTGGCAGAACTGAGCTAATTGATTGCCTCATTTAGCCCTTTGAAGACTGAAACAACTGCATGAAGTCCCTGGTTCAGTAACAGATGAGGATTTGGAAGCCAACGAAATGCTTTGCTTGTGTTGGGCATGACATATAAATATAAAAACCGTTGTTTTATCTCCTGTAAGTATAATTACCTAGTCAGATGAGCGATGATAGCACTCACAGTATTTGCTCTGGAATTGAAGCATTTGCAGGGCTACGAAGTACTGTACATGCTCTGGTAAATCAAATCAACTTGAAAATGACATCATGTATCATAAAGTCAAGAGCAAGAACAGGAGGCAGGGACCCTGATTCACAAAAGATTTSAGCAGAATTCACCTTCCTAGGTGGTTTCAGGGGGCTTGTCTTTGCTATTCCTTCCCCCCCCTGGATTTTGGGCCATTCTCATTTCTCCCAAGTCGGTGTTGCTTCATCCAAGATTAGGAGATTTATCAGACGGATGAAGGGAGGTGCAGCCATCCACTACAGCCCTCCTGCCGTGCAAGCACCTCTCGGGACCCCAGCCAGGTTGTAGCTCTGCAGCTTGGTRCAACCTTCCAATTCTTCCCGTGCACCTCCCACGCGGTGCGCACCCCTGTTCAGACACTGGAGATGGGTCCCGACATGTTGTACCAAYCTCCACATCTGAGTTTTGTCCCGGTCCGGCTGCTGTCTGTTGCAGTTGTAAACTTATTCCTCAAATCCAAAATTCATTTGAAGAACATGTTAGAGAGAGGAAAGAAAATATTTACTCCCCTTGACTCTGTTCTTACAAATGTCTCTATTTTCATTCTCCTTGAATGCTTAGCAGCAATTCTTTTCAGACATTCTAAATATTGCTGGCAGTTCCAGGCAGCAGGACAAGTATTATTGCCTTATAAATGGAACTGCCTGCTTTCTTTCCCCTTCTGTAGGGGAATCCATGAGGAAAGGCTGAATGGTGGGCTGAGAGTGACTTGGGTATGGCTCGTGTACTCTCTATCCAGTTTTTTCCATTTAATGTGTACTGACATTCTAACAAGTCTTTGTAAAATGGTCACGCATTTTCTAGAGTCATTTTGCCAGCTCATAGAGCACATGTACAGAACAGCGTTTTATAATCACAGACTCTACTGTAGACATGCTTTAAATCTTTTATGTTAATATGTGATAGCTGCTCTGTACTTGACATCTCAGAAATCCTCTAAGAATGCCTGGCTAAACAGGAAAACAGTCTAATGAAGCAGCATGACACTGGGAACCACACCTTCAGGGTCCTGTTTTTCACCTAATAATTCATTTCAATTTCTTGATGCCTCAGTTTACCCATCTGAACATTAATGGATTCCTGACAAGGCACTGAGATACTTTGGTTATGGAGCTTTGCACAGCTAGAAATGATGCTGATGTTTTTCTTTAGCATCTGACTGGCTGGCTGAGATCCTGCAGAGTTGATCAGATCAAGTCTGATCAACACTTTTTACTTTTTTTTCATTGCAGGAGGTGTTAGTGTTTTCAAAGCGTATTTTTTTCTGAGCATCTGAGGTGCACTGGAATAACAAATAAAATACACAAAAGACAGTTGCAAAGTTATATTCACTCACCCACTGTCATTAATTAAAGTCCAGCGTAAGTGGAAATTTTGTCAGTCCAATTAATTAAAAGCAGGCACCATAAAATGCTCATATTTGATTTCCTCCCTCCTTCTTCCCATCAACTATTTAACGGGAGACAGCAGGTAAAAGTGAACACACACTGTTTGTCTCCACTGCTTTTCCAACACAGGCTCGGGGCTGTTGAATGTGCTCTGAAGTGTTCATGTTTCACTTGGCTTGTTAAATGACTGAGCCCAGCTAGCTGGGGGTGCCCCCTCCTTACTTCCCTTGATCTTGCGTGGCTCCCCAGGAGCCGAGCGCGGGGGGACCAGCCCCTGTCAGGGAGCGTGAGTGACTGCGGGGTCGGAGGGGTCCCATCGGCACTCCTACGCCGGCACTGGGATTCTGCGGAGTCGGAGGGGTCCCATCGGCACTCCTACGCCGGCACTGGGATTCTGGCTGCGGAAGAAAAGCAGTTGTCGCCATGGACACCAAAACAGGGAGGACTAATCACAAAATATCGATAGGGTAAAATGTCAGCAACTGAAAACTAAACCGGCATGTGATCTTTAAAGGAGAGCGGTGAATCATCTCTTAGTTGTGAGAGGTGAGGTCATCTCTGACTGCAGGGAAGCTTTGGCTTCAGGGAAATCCAAGGAGTAATTTGCAACTTTCGCTATTATTGATAGCAGTGTCACAGTACTGGAGCAGCATCCCAGTGTGTTTAGATGCTGGATAAACAGAAAACACAGAAGGTGTCAGGTCCTACGAGGTTGCTGTCTGAGTACCAGGCAGGAACTCGAGGGGCTGGAAAGACTGAGCTGAGACCCAGCATATTTTATATGCCAGACAGCTGAGCCCTGACGCATTCAGCGCCAAAGTGGAAGCTCAGGCAAGGACACAGCGCCTGGGAGCGGTGTYGGGTTAGGTACCGACCTCGCAGCGATAGGGGAAGGTTGCTGCTTTAGCTCCTGCCTCACCTAGCCCATGCTTGCAGTACTAGATGCAGAGTAACACAGCCCCCACGTCCCCTGGGAGTTAAAGCGCACGACAAGATCTTCCGGCCCCTAACCACTGCCATGGGACAGCTGTGATTTGGGAAGATACTTAATACAGTCTACTCTCCCAAAAACTAACAAAGGCCTTACAAGTTAGCCCACTTATCATTCCAGACGGGAATTTTCTCATCAGTTTTCAAATCAGAACCTCCTCAAATCCCAGAGCTAATCAGACACTGATTTACTGCTTGGTTTTGCTATATAATTGGCAAAAATACATCCACAGACTTGGCTGTAATGGCAGTGCCTTTACATTCTGTAGTTCTCTGAATATATATCTGATTACATTAGTCAGAGTATCGAAGTAGTCGTCAAATGGAAAGGAAAACTTCAACAGACCCAAGTTTACTGCTTAGAGGAACTGTAGCAGGAGAAAAGGAATGCAAGTAATTCACTAGCTAATGCAATTTTTGATTGTATGTATGCCAGGCATAAATAGGTACTTTGCAAACACACTTTAATGTGTTTCTGCTTCTCTGGGAATATTTAAATGGTCTTAATTTTTTAAAATCGTACTTTATCTGTGTCACATTGAGATCTGTCTCTTTAATGTTCAAGAAAAGTGTCCCAGAATGGGCTTTCCTGTGGCATGAGACGTGACTGAGCGGAGACAGGATCCGAAGGATTAAAAGGGCATATCTTGTCATGAAAGTCAGGGGAACTTCGAGGGGTCTCTTCATCAATGTGATGAAGTCTGCAGGTACGGTCTGATGCTCTCTCAACATGTCAGGTATGAGTGATGGGGAAGGAGCTGATTCCTAAGGTGGAGATCAGGTTTTAAATCTGTTCTCCAAGATTTCCTTCTAGGAAATCTCATGAGAACAACACGTGTTGTTGCCATGAGAGGATTCATTGTCAAGGAGGGGAGCAAGACAAGCACTTTTGTGGTAATAGGGCAGTTCCTTTTTGGAAACTTCCAGGATGAAAATGGACCTTCTTGAACTTAGAAAAAGGAGAAGAAAGAAGAAAAGAAAAAAGAGAAGAGAAGAGAAGAGAAGAGAAGAGAAGAGAAGAGAAGAGAAGAGAAGA
>JASVER010000116.1:1233437-1257116 GCA_030449065.1 Oceanodroma leucorhoa
AAGAAAAGAGAAGATGCTTTGTTTGAGCTTTTTAAAAAAGTAATTGCCTGTTTTCCGATTCCAGATGAGGTCTCCTCTCCATGTGCAAAGGATGGTTTATACCCTTCCTCTTCTCACACCCTCCCGGTCCTCTCAGCTGGGGTGACTACCAGCTTGAGTAGAGCCCTGTGCTCATGGAGGTGATTTTTTTCCCTGAAGCGATTAAGAYGCTGTCACACACTGGCTCTGCCAGTCTTACTGCGGGCACTGTCGCCGTCAGAAGGGGAGAAATGGGTAACGAGGGCGATGGCAGGGGCGAGGGGGGGAACAGGAGCCACCACAACCATTTGCCGAGACCCGGTGAGGTAACTGGCCGCTCAGAGAACCAGGGTACGCAGTTTGCAGCCTGGCGGGCTCACAAGACAGAGCAAACCCAAATTATTTTATTTTCCCTAGTATGCTGTTTTAATAACTTGCTAGTGCTTGTTACCACATTGTTAAAAAGTGTGGCGGACAGAATGGCTATTTACGGTTCGACAGTTGTGCTRGCATTTCAAGTCCTTATTAATGCTGTTAGCTCCAATTCTGATGTAGCCATTTTGGTCATTTAATCATATTGAAAAAGATTTTTTCCCCTTTAATTTCAGGGGATTTTCAGATCTGTTCTTCAGATGCATAATGCACATATTAAAACAATGGYGATCATTCTGCCTGCCAGGCAGACTCTGAAATGACCCTTGAACTGCTGAATCATTGTTGCATTATTATTGCTGGATGTTATGATGATTATTTTTTAAAAAGCACTGAAGTAGTGAGTAGGAAGTTAGTTTGCACTACATTATAATTAATGCAGAATAATTCTGAGTATAATCAGGATGTTCTGATTGCAGTCTAATGGGATTTCTGGATGTCCTTTTTAGCCATGACATCATGCAAACCTGATTTTGACACCATTAGAAGTGAGGRATTGAGAAGGGAACTGAGGACATTGGAAGTACTCCGGTACAACTAAGCCTAGAGGAGAAGACTACTCAAACCCATTTGGTCCATTCCTGCTCAAACGCAGAGATCAAGCATCTGAGGAGACAGTTTAGGGGACAAATTTCCAGATTCTAATTCATAGTTACTGAATTTACATTCAGGGCCACGATGAATTTTCCCTATCAGCATTTCCAACACAAAATTCTAAGAGACGTTAGATGTCAGTGTCAGAAAATTTTAAARGTTATATAGAATGAGCCAAACCATCCTTTGTTGCCTTAAAATCTCCTGTCTCCTCTCATGAAGCTAACATAGAAGAGATTGCTTTGGGATATTTCTCATAATCCTTGTCATCGGTTCTTAACTGTTGCAAAGGGATGAAGGGTCCAAATTATCAGCAAAACTGTTTTGAAAGAGYCTCAGTTTTGACATAAAAAAGGCAGGCTAATTAATCAGTGCAGTGACAAGAAAAGATATGGTTGAGTTTTCATAGAAAAATATATCCGAGTAGAAATCCAGACTGTTTATTCAGGCCTTGTCTTTAAAAATCTCWCGTCTCTCATCCTAAAAATGTCAGCAGGTTCTCCAATTCTTTGTTCCCAAAGCCTTTCAAAGGACTTTTCCCCTGTCAGCCAACAAACACGCTGATGAAACACTAACTCTGCTTGCTCATTTACAACAAGTACTCTTGGCAGCTTAATGCACATACACATGTTTTCTCAATGCATCAAACAGCAAGATTTGGGATGTAGGAGAAATCTACATTGTTGGCACAGATTTGTTCCTGATGGATAACACAACAGCATTTGAATAATTTTCAGTACAAAATATTTTCTAGCAGACTAACATAATTGTTCCATCTGACAGTCATGGCAGGTGTTCCAACTATTCAAACACTGCAGAGTTTAGCTCAGCTTCGCATTTGCATTGTCCCATATTCACCGTGTTCAATTTTTCAACCAAATCCTGGCTGGTGGTCTGATGGAAATGAAGTGGACAGAAGCTAAGCAGTACTTCCTTCCTGCTGAAATATTTAGAGACAAGTACACCACAACTTTCCTCGGTGGTAAGAAGAAAATAGTTATAATGTGGTATTTGGGAGGGAAATGGCAGCTGGACCTTGGAGAATGGCTCATTCCTTCTCAAGGTGGTGATTCCTTCTCAAAGTGTTGCTGAACTCCGGTAGTTCAGTCTCCCCTTGTATCATAGGTTTAATATTATGAGCTATAAAGTGGAGGTCCAGGAGTAGCTCCCCGTGCACCTCTGCGGCTCCAGCAATGCCTGAGAGTGGTGCAAGCATACAGCGGGGAGGTGCAACCGTAGGAGCTTCGTTTGTCAGTACTCATGAGCCAGTGTACCCAATCTGCTAACCGAAAGCAAATTAGCAAGCTAGCCATCTCCCGTGGCACGAAAGTCACCAACATCGGTAGCAAAACCCGACAATTTCTGTTACTGTTTTTCTGCTGTCTGAAGAAAGGCATTTTCCACAGGGCCAGAAAGAATATTTCACATATAGCCTTCATCAATGACTTCAATTCCTTGGTGATTTTTGTTTAGCCTTTGAAAGAGGACTGCTGTGCTGACAGGGAATTCTTCCTTTTTATTGTGACATCACAGCATAAATGAGATATGACAGAACATCTTCAGGTTGCCTTTGGCATGGTTTTGTGTTAAATGCTGCTTTAAATAGAAGGTTTTCTGCATGGCAGTGGCAGGACACACCAGGTCTATCTCCTTTTCTGTGTAAACAATTTTCTTTTCTTCCGATTTGGGTTGAATTTATTTCTAGGTGTCTTCTGTCCTATTTTATGTTGAAGTACTAAGCTAAATAAATAGGATTTAGATGATTAGAATCCCTAGGTGCACATTTGAAGCATCTCACAAAGCTGTTAAGGATGGATAGGAGCTTATTTGGGTTCTGATGAGGTCCTTATGCTGTAGCCTATATAGCTTTGATAGCTTTGCTTTGACATCAGCACTCAGATGTGTGTGCTCATGTTCCTTGACCAAAGGCCACATGAGTTGAATCCATCYCTAGTGTCCTGGAGAGCAGTCAAGTTTGCTTATTAGGGGGAATGTTTGGTGGCCCACGCCTACAGGAAAATGGGGAATTTGGCCTCCAAACTATACCTGTCATCAGACACAGCATCACAGTACAGAAAACTCTCAGTTATGCTATTATTTTGCATGCTTGATGACCTTGACATCTATGTTATTTTCATGTGTAGTCACTGTGAAATGTATTAAAAATGCTGTACAAAACCCACATCATTTAAACAAAGCTTCTGGAGTACAATGCCTCTATTTAAAATCAAAGACAAGCATTGAGGCCAGAGCTAAGAGAAAGATCTGCAACTTCATGGCAATTAACAAAGACAATTACATTCTTATAATGAAGGGATTTTTTTTTTTAAACTCTGTGGTTCTAATTATAATTAGGCAGTCACACATACACATCTCTTGCAGGACACCGAATTGAATTTAACACTTGCAGTAACCTTTTTGAATGCTTATGCATGAAAACGTGTGAAATTCTGTCCCCAAATAATGACAGAATTAATTTTCTTTGTCTAATTCAGTGACTTTGTTGTGCAACAGACCCAAAACTTAAGGCTGAAACCAGACCCTTTTAAGAAAAAAAAAAGTTTCTGATTCAACCCTGTGCTGGAGAATCTGCTTGYGTTGAGGAGTTGCGTAGCCCTTTTAGAGTTCATTCACAGGTTCGAGAGCTGCTCTGAATGAGAGATTTATGTAGGGTGCTTGTGGAGGTTGCTTTCTTGGGAATCATATCACAGTTTCATACGAGGAGTGGCACAGGAAAAGAACATTATGCTCACTGTTAACTCATTATCCACTTGTTTGAAAATATTATTTTAAATAACATTTAGCTTTTAAAATCTGATTCAGATACAGTGTATTAAGAAAGGAAAACTCAGGAGTACAGCATTTCCAGGAAAGCAGATCCTGCAGTTGCCTCAGTTGTGACCTCTTTATATACCCCTGACCTACACAGATGATAAACACCTGAAGGAATACAACTCCTCCTCCTCCAGGCCCCRTGCTCTTCTGGCAAGTTTAAGTACCAGTCTGGCCTCGGAGCATCCCATCTGGTAGTAGCTACGTGCCTGGGCATATTCTTGGCCCAGCTTTCTTAAAGACAGTACCCAAAGTGATAGTGGTTGTGGTATGTTTCTGCAGGCATCACTGCATAGCAAGGATCCCCTGGAGAATCCCCAGGGAAAGGCTTTGGATTAACAGCAGAAGGAAGAAAGGGGGGGTTTTTGGTTGAAAAGCATGTCTCACTGTCATTCCTTCTGCTTGTTTATCCAAGGCCAGGGTCACTCACTGGGCTAACTCAATTCCTCACAGCTCCAGGCTGCTGGAGGCAGAAATAAATGACAGCTGGTTTTACACTCAGCTGCCAGAGCTGCTACAYGGGCTGTGCAGCGAGAGAAACCATGAGACTAATGAACGTTCAACGGCAGGCAGCCTTGTGAAATCCTAGTCATCCTCCTCAAGTTGTGCCAGAAATGGAACCAGTTTCATAGCATTGCTCACGTTAATGGACACCAAGAAGTGACTATACTCCAAATGAGTAGGGAGATGGACAAACTGACCCCCTTAAGTAGAAATRTGTATCGGTCATGAGTTACGACATACGGGATTTATAGCTCTGATCGCAATCACACTAGCATGTTAGTTGCCTGTCACAACTCCTTGTGGTGATGCCCTCACCGCATTCCTTGGGAAGCAMGCCAAGTGCCCAGCTGCTCCTTCTCTTTATAATATTTTCATCATATCTCACCTAGAAGGTCCTTTATTTTCCTAGTATTGTTCTTTGCCAGGTGCCGACTCTGCACAGAGATTTGCTAATTGTAATTCAAATTATTCATTGCAGTTCAGACGAAGGCAACAAATTAATTCATTAGAATGTGAAAGATCAAAGCATCTCATCCCTTGTTCRAACTGCAAGGGAAAGCAGCAACGCAGGCTTCTCTCAGAGCATGAGTAAAAGGCAGCAGGAGAAGCTGTTTTTGACAATCGGAATTTTCCTGCCGCAGGAAGCACCAATATTTTTTCCCTTGTTTGTACTTGGTTGAAGGATAAAAATGGAAAATGTCAAAGGACTTGCATTAAAAAGACCTTTTTGACACTGCCATGCAGAACACTTTCCATACTAGACAGTTCAATTGTTTGTGTTTCCGTCTAGAATTGATRCTCTGTACCTTAGTCCCTCTCATTCCTGCCTTGAACTCGTGGTCTTCTTTGGACTAACMCATCAGTCCTGTGCTGCCATGGTGCATTATGTCTGAAAAGAGAAGCACATGGTATCCATGCTGAAATTCATGTGAGGTATCTGATGGACTCAAGATCAGCCCCAGTGCCCATCTCTAAATTATTTTGCTTCAACTTCCCCAACCAAAAATGAAAAATTCAGCATTTCCCCTGGAAAAATGTTGAAACATTGAAAATGGAGCAAAGCCACATTTTCTGTCAGCTTTTTTTTCTCCTGAAATGCAAATCCATCTTGACACACAATCCCCATCCACTTCTAAGTACAGGATTGAGAGCTCTGGAAAACAAATCGCTCTGTTTTTAAGCAGAGCATTAATGGCCATAGGAGAGGAAAAAAATTCCTCYGTATCACTCCAGGCCCTTCACTTGAGAAAGCCGTCCTACACGCTGGCTATAACAGGAGCCTGAGGTGACTCTCAGCAGGGCTGAAGATGCCTGTATGGGAGATGAAGTTAGATGAATCTGCCCTCAGCCTTGCTGAGCATGCTGACGAGAGGATAACTACTTTTGGGGGCTGGGCGTAGAGTGGTTAACAGCTTGAGTGAAGATGTGTACACCGATCCCTTGGCTTCCTATAAAAGGGTTATATTACTGGACCTAAATAATGTAGGAATAAACTTCTCTATCCTTGAGACCTCAATGAATGCGCGCAGGGACCCCCCCGTAACTGCTTAGTTGCACGTGCCCAGGCAGCGGTACCAGGTCAGTGCCACCGGCAAGTGGTGGTAGGAATACGAGCTGCTGGGAGCGGGTTGGTGTTGACAAAACCCTYGCAGCAGCCCAGTAAAGTGCTATTTTATTAGAATAAAACAAGCCATTTAGCAGTGTGAGCCATTTTAGCATGGGCTACTGAAGCTTACAGCTACCGGTGACCGCTGATAAATATCTACTTGCATGTGAGAAGTAGGAGGGCAAGTAGGAAGTGGCTTTTGACAACATATTAAATTCAGTTTGTAGTGAGGCTGATGGTTTAACACCACATGTGACTATGATCTATCTGTGGCCCACCAGCTGGTTTGCTCTTAGCCTCTGAACTGACTGCAGCTGGCCTCAGAAAACCTTCTGAAAGGCAATAACCATTTCCTGGCAGATCAGGGASTGGATAAGAGTTAGAGTAAGATATTTATTCCTTCTGTTTGCTTTCACTCACTCTAATAAAAGTATWGCAATATTGTGGCTTTCAGTAATACAAGGACTAATGAAAGGTGCATGTGAAAATACCTGTCATTGAGGACTTCTACTGCTACCCATCATAACTTCTAAGCTACTTCCATAGAAAATAAAGAGAAACATCTCCTGAACTAGCTTCCGTTATCTACCTTTCTTCAAATCAGTTTAGCTCTTTGTCTCCAACAAAAGACTAATTTCACTCTGCCAGGCTGTTCTGGTCCAAGGTCAAGTCACTCTGGCTGAGGGCAGGCAGTAGAAATGACAAAAGCCTGAAAGACTGAAATTGTGAGCTGCAGGAGAAAACAAAATAAAGGAGTGCATGAAATGATGCCAGTGTAAAGAAGTTAGATTGGCCTTTCTTGTTTATCCTTTGTGCTGCCAGATGGAGTAGGAAGGCACACCACCAGAAAGATCACTGRGAGATTCAAAAATGTATTAGGCAAGTGCCTTTTAGTTACCTTTTGTTCTGAGGGTTGAGGTGTTTAAGGGCAAAAAGTGAAAAAATAGAGAAAACCCAACAGAACAAAAAGGATGAATATCTACCTGACTCTTGAGATCATCCAGATCTACACAGGCAGGCCCTGGTGCTTTTACAGGGATATCCATTCTTGTGCTTCCACTTAAATCCCACTCTGTCTGGTGATACAAAAGCTTCATATACACCAGATACTTCTTAGTCCACCATCTTAATACACTCACACACATATCCCATTTTTTTGTCCCTACCGTTACAGCCACGGTACCAAAGCTTTGGCTTTACCGTGATCATCACCTCCCTGAAACCCTTTGGAAAGCTTTGCCTTGAATGATTTCTCAGCCATAAATTCCCAGCGATGGGAATGAACAGCTGATAAAGTGCATTTTTCTTATGGCCAACATTCAGACTGTCGTTATGGTGCTGAACTTTCTTCCTGACTGGCAGCTATCTCTGGGATAGAAACTTTCTTTGGTCGTGACTTTGCGTGCTGGAATTGCGACAGACTCTGCGAGACTGTACCTGTGTGTCCAGCCGGACACCCCTCGCTGACAATCCCTCTGTCTGGCTGGCTTACTGCCACCTATCTATGAAGCTCTTTCTCCCAGGAATGCCAACTGTCACAGTACCTGGCTGCCAAAGCTAATGTTTTACTCTTTTCCTGCAGTTGTGACCAGGGAACAGCTCACATATCCTGGCCTTGGAGGTCCCATGAGGACAGATGGACTCACAGTAAGCTGCTGACTGCCCTTACCCCTGTGGTAACTCCATGCCTTTCCCTGCTTTTCCTCTATATTTCTTAAATTAAGACTCAGACCCTACAGAGCAACATGGATACCTCTGGCCTTATTTTCACTGTCACCAAAAGTGATTGGTGTTCTTGGCCAATGGTCTGCTTTCCTCTGAGTATAAGCCCAAGATTCTGGGGGTGAGGAGGAGCGGAGATAGGGACGTTGTACCCTTGTGAGCCTATCTGCCCTCTGTCACCATCACAGCTACATCCTGCTCCAACCTGGAATTGCTCAGCAGGCCGGTACTGACGCYGGGCTTGCTGGGACAGGTTGCCTAACGCCTTTTAGCCAGGGATAGTGCAGGGGCACAGGAGGGAAGAAAGGAGGTTGCCTGCTTCTTTGCTCTGGAAAAACCCACACTTCAGATGCCATAAGGGAATGTACATCTCTGCCCGGCTGACTCATCTGTCATCCCAGTAAGATAGCTTGACAGCTTGCTGCTCACGCCTGTGTGCAGACACGGTCACCAGATCAAGGCACAGAGGGTATACGTTTAACACAGGGAGCTCCCAGTTGGCTTGCTGCTTCTTTCAGCAGAGCCTCTCCAAAGAACTGTGATTTTTTTCTTGCCTGTCTGGATTTACTTGGAAGTTATCTTCTCCTGGTAAAGGACATGGCAAAATGAACACAGTGATGGTGCAGGCAACTGCGAACCTGCACCTTGGACGACTGGGGTGATGAATGAGAACTTGACAGTAGAGGAGAGAAAGAACAGGACCTAAGGGCCAGATACTTATCCCAGGTGCACCATTACAAACCTATGCTTGTTCCTTAGGTGTCAGAGGATGTACAATACATTTCTCAGAAAGCAAGTCAAGTGGACTGAAAGCTGCTGCTCTGGCAGTGCCGAGACTGCGCACCCAGCGAGCAAAACAGCTYGCGAGTGAGAGCAGCGGAGAGGTGCCGGCTCTCTGCATCTCGGTGGGCTTAGAGGGGAGCTGGGGCCTCACCACTGCACAGGGTGGTAACTGGCAAAGGTGACACTATACTGTTAGCCTTTTTTTAAAACATAGGCAAGGCCTGCTGAAGTGCGTTACCCCTAATACACCAAAGGTAATTGCATGCTAACTGATTTTGCCTAGCCAGACTTTGGATTAGCGCGTGTGCAACATATTGATCATGTAATTTCATCAGCCAACTAACCAGCTGGGGAGGGGAGAAAGAATAATAAAGTACTGCATTTTTCTGCCTGAGAGAAAGATAATTCCGTGACAAACCATSTCTCTAAGAGATGCTAATGACGGCGTTCCCTCTGGGGAAGACTCCTGTGGTGGCCAACCTTGTCAGGTGCTTTAAATTAGTCTCTTCTTCTTCTCCCTGTCCATCCTGCCAGTCTTTACCAGGYATTTAATCGGCTCTCCTGCCAAGTGAGAGGTGTCTCTCACACCGAGTCCAGTGTTTCCTATCATCGAGGGCCTTCGGACTGGGTATCACTGGAGCTAATTTTCCTCGGGTTTAGCTCAGCAGATTGACTGCCCGAAGAACAGCAATGAGTTGAGAAGCCCCAACTTCCCTGCTGCAGGCCCTTTAGCTCCTGCTGATCTAACACGGGATTTAAGAGGATTTAATTTAATTCCTGTAAAATTCTTACTGGGAGCACAATGTACCATCCTGATCATCTACCACCTGTGTGCAGGGGATGGGCACCCCAAACCTACAAACTTAGAACTGTGGATCCCGAGAGAACCCTAACTGTATGGTGTAATTTGGGGGTGTTAGTAGAATTTATCATTGTTCCCACATGGCTGGCAGCAGGATCCCTTCCATGCTTCTGGACAAGCGAGTTGGTCAAAGCCATGTTAGTGGCACTTGTGAGCCCCCCCTGTGTCTGCACGGGTCAATAGAACTCAATAAGCACTTACTTCCACCTATACACACTACTGTTCTTCAGGGACCTTTCTCGCATGACATCCAGAAACTCCTCATTTGGCATGCCCTTAACAAGACTTAATCTCCTTTGTTGCACTCTTTTAACAAAGCTTCATTAGATATCATCCTGAGCTGTTTTTTCTGGTGGAAATGTAGTACCTATCCAAGAGAGAAATCTTGCCACAATGCAATTAGTTGAAAATTGCACATGCAACAAGTGTATAATTGAATTTTTATTAATACACTTTACTTGCATTCTTAATTTCTTTGCACAAAATGTTTAGCTGTATTTTTCTCTCCTAGAACTAGAGCAACTTTTTCCAAAGGCAGTTATTGTCACACTTCTACTAGGCAAAGTTAAAACGTAAAATTTTTTGCAACTATCTAATTAACTTTCTTTTGCTCTCTAGTTAAAAGGTAGTTAAACCCCTAAGCATTCATTCAACTTTAATGAGGATGGGAAAGTAATTGCATATGTATTTCTGTATAATTATGACTTAATTGCATTACCAGTAGATTTATCTTTTGCTTATTTAGCCAAGATCAGAAAATAATGTATTAAGGATGAGTTGATGTTTGTTTGGGCTGTTTCAAAGAACAACACGATTAGGAACTTAGTACTCTTACACATGAGTACCTGTAAGAGGCATAAGTAATAGAGCTTTTTACAAGTTTAGCATAGACTTTTCCTAAAGGCCAGCTTTAAATGCTTGTTATCAGCTGTGGAGGTATTAAAACTCTTCRAAGATCAGCAGGAATCCAAGATACAAATCTTTCTAAYGTCCATTTTTCTGACTGGTTTTGARTATCTCAGGCAGCTTTGAAAAAGGATCTTGATACTTAGTTGYCACTTCTAACATAATTCGGGCATCAAGAAAGTTAATTTTGCTGGTCCAAGGAAAACCACTTYATGTTTGAAGTAGCTATGAGCTGTTGAAAAATGCTGTCCATCTTTTTACTTTGGTTCTGCTGTGTCACTGTTGGCCCATGTTGCTGTTGAACACACGGATGTTCCCTAAGGCCTGGAAAGACAATCATCTGCCTTGTTTAACACGCAGGTCCGAAAGCCCGGGAAATGGGAATCCTTGTGCTTTTCAAATGAATTTACAAACCACTATTATTTCAAGGTGAATAGAAGAAGCCATYTTAGAGTGATGTTTCAAAGGGCAATAAAAGCTGCTATCTGAGAAAATAAGGCTGTACCTATACTAGTAAATTCAAGAGAATTATAGGAGTAAGACTGATTGTTACTAAACTCATGGAACAGTCTCTGGAACAAATTTGTTCCATGTTAACTGATGCGCTCGATGTCTTGCGTTCTCTTCTGGTAACAATATTGATATTTCCTAATGCTCTTCATTATAGTACCCAGCCTTTAGCTGCTTGGGAATGCATCTGATTCCACATTTCAGCAAAGATTTTTCATGCTATATGTCTACCACACATTTTTTCTTTTCTTTTCTTTCASCAAGATCTGTACAGTATTTTTCCATCAAGAAACATAAAATAGTGTGTTTAGGCAATGTTAGAAAATACTCTATGAAGGTCAACACAAAATGAACTTCTGCTGGATCACATTTATCTTGTGAAATACTCAGGCATCTGTGGATTAAAGTTCAGTGCAAACTGAGTGCCTTGTATTATTGTACAAAACAAAAAAAATTCTCAGCATGAAATGTTGTTCTAAAATGTACACCACATGCTAATAAATATATGCAACATGTATAATCAATATTCTTTCAGATCACATTTTTGATACTGGTTTCATTCTGGTCAGAAATAATACAGCCACTGCCCAGACATTCACAATCCTTTGTGCATGGCTCTTCCATTCTCCACACAGCTTAAGTATTTGTAACTTTTTCTGGAAAAGGCTCTCCTTACTCAGAACTTTGTTTCTGTTTCTGACCTCAGGGAAATAATAATAATGAAAAAAGAAAACTGAAAACTTTAGCTGCAATCCATCTTTTTATTGCCACGGTTATGGAAAATTTAAATTTTCATTAAAACACCAAATATTTCTCAATAGCTGTCATGACAGAAGACCAACTCTGCAAAGCATTTAAATGCATAATTGTCATATTGATTTTTAGTATGACTTAGATAAATTCTTCTTTTGGATCTACGCCTGAGTATTTGGGCCTTGAGAAAGGGTCATCTGAGTTCATTACAGCAGAATCCTGCCGGGTATTTCTGGGGAGAAGCAATATATTAACAAGCCAGGAATGTGTGGGAAGGTCACCCATGCTCACTGCGTATACCTAAGCTCTGTAACTGCTGCTGCAGTCAAAAAGGGACTGGAAGACCAGGATAGCAGGAAGATGAAATCAATATGTGCTAGAATTAGTCCGAAGCAGCTGGAAAGGAGAATCTGGAAGGGGAGAGGCTGAGGGGGTGACARTTTATACCACACTGAGAAAGACCAGTCATGAATATGGTACCTGCTGTGCAAGATGCTATATGAACCAACCCTAATGCTGCGGTTGTTCCTGGGAAGAGGAGGAAGCTGTGGTGGGGGTATGATTAAGACGGCCAGTGTCCGCTGGCTGCAGTGGGCTTTCCCTGCAAGGGTGGGGGTCTGGCCCACAGGCTCTGATGATTAGAGTTGGGATCATAGTTACGGACCCTGTTTCTCCAGCCTGCTGCCTTATGTGCTATGCCCTTGGAGAAAATGAGCCWGAATAAGGCGGGATCTCAGGCTGCCGTGGTAGTAACCCCCAGTATCAGGCTGGGGAGATTGCGGAGCCAGGGTTACAGCGAGCATTGGTCACGGCACTGACAGTGTCCAATACCACCGCTGGAAATGGAAKTCTGTGCCCTTGGTTCCAGCCACACATTCCCAGACTCTGTGCATCCCGTGTCCACGTGARACCCAGCACAGGGCAGGGACAGACTGGGAACAAACAGCCAAGCGAATGGAGAGGTCTGGGCAGCTTCTTTTGGCAGCAATGGTGTCTCAAAACCACTTCAAGAGTCATAAAATGGTGGTGTAGCAGGGCATCACCTGTGAGTGGAAACCACTGGCCTGGCCAAGAACCCCCTCAGAGATGGCGGGAGATTGAGTATAGTTGGGGAGAGGAGACCAGTGCCTGGTGAAGGGGTAATGAAGTGCAACGGAGTTGTTATGCAGTGGTTGTGGATCAGGTTTACTGCCCTCCTTTCTCTCCCACTTGMCTGCAGCCATGTCAGGGCTGAAATCATCAAGCTTGTAGAGGAGACACAGTGGCCTGCCTTTTAGTGAAAACACAGGGGACAGTGCCTGGCCACCAAGCTCTACAAATGCATCGTGTGTACAYCTCTGAGCAGAACCCTCCTTGCTGCTGTGGAGAATTTCTAACTCAGGAGAGTGCTTTCTTTGATCCTTGAGCCTGGCACACTGTCTGTGTTGACAAGGACCGATCAATACATAAAAACTTTCACAAACAGCCTGGCTTTCAGAGCCTCTGCAAGCTAAAAGAGCCCCGGGTCCAACCTATGCTAGCTTCTGCATGTGGAGGAGTGTTTCAGACTGGCCAGGCRGAGAAAGGATAGTTCTTTTGGTGAATAACAAGAGGCATGAGACAAGCGTCTGGAGACATGCACTTGCACYGGTTTGTCTGTTAAGAGCTCTAGTCTCCATTGTTGCTATCTATTGCACAGGCAAACACATTTCCCTTGTAAATAGGGTATCTCTTTAGATGGAGATTGCGATTCAGATTGCCTTTAGTACTGTCTAAATCCTAGCCACAGCAGACTTTTGGCATCTGAGTTTAGRGTAATTAATTTTATCTGCTCTTATTCATGAAATGGCTCCCGGGAATACTTGAAACTAAACAGATGTCTCCATTTTGAATCACAAAGGTGACTGTTTCCTCTTTATCCCACTGTAGATTCTTGGCCTGTAGACTTCACAGRGCGTCTGAGAAACTAATGCCCATATCTTTGTGTTTTTATTACTCATTGACCCACAGCAGCAACCAAATGGTTTTATCAAGAGAAGGYGGAAGACTTTTCAGAAGAAAACAGCCATAATGCTATGAATTCTGAAATAAAAGCTTTGCAAATATTTGTTCAAATTGCCCATTCAATTTTTTCATCTATATCTCTTAAATTCTGTTGCCTTTCAGGTGGAATCTGCATCATTGCACTGTTTCTCTCTGTCAGTTTAGCGTGCCAGACTGCTATGGTAAACCTCTCTACGTGAAGAATTTACTCAGTCCCTTGTTTGGGACAAGGCTTTCTGCTTTCCTGCATTTTCGTAGTGACCCTCTCAGAAGGGTCTCTAGCAAGAACTAAAGCTGGATGGACTCGGGGAACGCAATGTTGTTTGTAACCAGGGTAACCTGGTGGCTTGTGCCCCAGTCTAAAATCTACTCCTTAAACTGTAGGAATATGATGGGAAAGTGTGCTGAAGTATCAGAAGTTGAAGTATTAGAAACCATCYTATCCAGCAGTTTTGCCTGAGGCAAGAAAGGAGACTCAACTTTACCTGTCAGCTTCCTTCTAACCTCTGCCGTGGCTCTGCTCTCCTAGAGATCAAATTGTCACCTGCAAGCTCTGRGTTCTACCCACTCAGTCAGTTCAAGTAGGTAACCCAATCCACCAATCTGCCCAGCATAGAGGACCCCAGGCCACTTTGTGTTCGTTAATGCTCTACTGACTACAGTGGGGAGCAGATTGGTATCACCAAAGTCAACATCTACATTTTGCGAAATGCACAACACGCAAACCCCGTTTACTAGATCTCCAGTGACTATARAAAGGCTTCTGCATGTGGGCTGGTCCCCCAAGGCTGTGTAGGTCGAATCCCATCCTTCAACCTTTCTGCATAGTCAGGGGAAGGCAAAAGGCAGATCCAGAAGAAAATTAATCCCACCTATCTTAGGTGCTTTCAGGAGAGATATATGTTCTATTTCCTTCTCCCACAAAACYGATAAATAAAGGAGAAAAAGGTGGGGGGAAGGGAGTAGTGCAGATTTTCTTTGGAGAATAAATGTAAAGTTACTCTATTTGCGTTCCAGTTGTCAATCCTTCTCAGCACATTTGTGTGATATTTTCCTACTTTCTTTGCAATACAAAGCTACAAATACCCTTCTAAGTGCAAACTGAGATTCTCACACAGTTACGTGATTCCAAGAGCTGTGGCTGAAAAAAACCCTGCTCTAAGCATCATGATTCTTATTTAAAAAGTGAAGAGTGCTAGAGACATCAAGTCAACACAACTGAAATGTGAATACTGATTTGCAAACTATTTATAAAGTGAAAAAAGGAAGGAGAAAATAAAGCTGAATTCCAAATGCTTTTAAAGAAAGGTGCAGTTTGCACTTGGATTACTCCTGAAGAAAATAATGAAGAAATAAGCTATACTTGAGAAAAAAAAAATCTCTGTAACAAATCATGTAACTTGGCTCTTAGCGAAATTCATCATCATGCTGAGAGCCAACACAAGGCCTATGTATCACAGAGTCTTCACACTGGGGGTGTTGGAGATCACACAGCTCTTGAGACAGATCCCCAGAAGAGATGAATTTCACTCTTACTGAGCAGATGACTCCTGGCATCCTCTCGTTTGTGAAATTTAACAGTTTTTCCGATTATGGTTATCAGCCACCTATTTTTGCTGAAAATGGATACTGAAGTGTGACAGCACTTACCAGCCCAGCTGAATAGCTGTTCACTCCCAGCTCTCTACAAATACAGAATTTCTGAAATAATCTCGAGCACATGTTGGTTAAAAATTCAAGGGCAGATGAATAATGAATATCAATGGACACTCCTGCATTAAAATTTAATACTAGCAAAGGAAAATGGAAACAAAACGTTTTCCAGGATTCTGCAGAACAATTACAAGCACTATTATTTCTCTCTAGAACAGGCTTCCTCCACTGAGGTCTTCAGGGATTTTACTGAGCACTCCTACAAACACGCAAGTGAAAGCAGACATCTCAGTAGATAAAGGTGCAGAGTGCCTGGGGCAAAGCCATCTTCTCTTTATGAGCTTCCTAACTGTGGAATGTGGAGTGAGCCAGTTTTAGAGAATTACATATTTTAAAGCTAGAAATGAACATTAAAGGAATGCTGAATAACACAGGTCAGCAAATGCCATTCCATTGCTTTCCTCTTCTAGGYCACAGAGCTTTTAGAAAGACGTTTAATCTTGATTTCAAGACTTCATACAGTAACAGGCTGTAAGGCCAAGAGGGACTGGCTGATACTGGCTCTGAAAATTCGTGCTCTAGTTTAAATAGGAATTAATTAAAGGAATTCCTTTGCCATGGGAAAACACCTATGGGTCCACACAGCAGTATGACTTCCCATATAACTTGACAAAAGGCTTGCTGTCCTTACTAAATTTCTGAGGCTCTCTTTGGAGGTAGTTGCAGGCTCACAGGAGTCTGCTGGAAATATGGACATTTTTGTAATAGGTAAAGCCCTAAGCAAATGCATCGCTAAGGGGCGTTCTCATCCCCAGCAGTGATAGGGAATGAGTCAAATTTTGGGATTAAACATAGTAAAATATTAAAGTAGAGATATAGTCACTCCAGCTTATTATGCAAAAGCACAAGTTAAGATTTTGACAGGAGACAGCTTAATTCCCTTTTCAGTTCCTCTCTGCTGCCTGGCAGAGCAGTGGGAAGTCAGGTATTTCAACGGTACAGCTTGCTTGGAGAATTGCATTTTTCCATTTRCTGTCTTTTCTTCCTCCTCCTCTTTGCCTAAGCAGTTTGATTCCAGCTGCCACTCAGAGGTGTTAGTACTTCTAGCTGTGGATCCTAAGGAGTCTGAATGTGCCTTAACGACATTAGCTGTTGTTTAGCAGAGTAGACCAAAAGGAAWGGCAGTAGCTGATTGAGGCTGATTTGAATAATAATACAGAAATCTCCTATTTACAATAGACAGGTCTATTCCTTGTCCTGGCTTTGTTATAGCCTCCTGATGGTTGCAGCTGGCTGTACTGAGTCACACAGAGGTGATCTGGGATGCACAGGGTGAGTGTAAGAGTAATTACKTCCACACACCAGGTCAGCTGGAGACAGTTGATAATTTGCATTTGGATACGGTTTGGATACAGTATATTTCACTAYTTCCTTGTCCTGTCACGTTCAAGCATCCCTCTGACGTGCTGCCTGCACGCCCTGTGCCAGCAGTGACTTGGGTTCCCAGGTGGGTGATGTAACTCCGCACATGGATAAGGTCAGGTCCTAAGAGCCTGGCTAAGTGCTTAGTAATAGGTCCTCAGTCTGGGTTTTGATGCATTGATTAAGAGAAATATGATCCTGCCGTCAGTTTAGCCCTTCCCTTCCCTTCAAGATTTCCACCCTTGTTGCAAGGGTCGTTGATCTTGTGAGACAGGCACTGAACCCCACAATGTTCAGCTCAGTACTAAGGTTATTTTTTTTTAATATTCTGGACTGTTGTTTAGACAGACTAGCTATGAAGTGGGAGCCAGAATTATGAATGGATTTAGTCCACCAAAAGATGTAAGTAGGTGTCTGGAGTGGTGGCATTTGAAAAGACCGGAGCTAGACTCCTACTGCTTTTCACTAAGAGCTAAATGTTTGTTCTGCTAAGTGTCACCTGGTAAAGCTAGTAAAATGATATTTTTTTTTTTCCTAGAACAGCATTGGGGTTTTGGGACTTCCTGATGCGGCAAAGGGAAAATGCATCACACAGAAGGGTTTGATTTGGCTGAGGTCCTTGGGTAACCCTGAGCTCTGGCAGCTCTCCCGTGGTTTGTGCTTACCTGCGTCCCTGGCTGTTYAGCAGCCTGCCTTCCCGGGGCTGCCCAGTTCTGCAGTCTGTTGTGTCTTTGGGGCACCCAGAGCCAGGCATTCAAAGACGGATGAAGCTTTCAAGAGGCAGGGGAGTCTTTGCAGAATTTAAAAAAAAGACTGTAGCAGCACAAGTGCCCACTCATCTCAAAAGGAGGAATTCAGAATTGCGCTGTGCTGTATCAAGGAGTAAGACGTGTGAGAGACTAACAGTGCTGAGGCAYGGCGTCAGCTGGCTATGAGGGAAAACAGGATTCTGGGTCCCATTAACTCAATGACTCCTGCAGCACCCTCTCCATGTCAACAGGCTGATACAGAAATCCAAGGGGGGGGAAAAAAGCCCTGCCTGAACTCAGCAGCAATTTGTTTTACTAGCAAAATATTTTYGAGTGACTGTGGTTGCTAAATGAAAAAGTAGATTGGGGCAGGGGAGGGAGAGGAGAGTGGAAAATTAAGTATTTCAGCAATTATATACATGAAACCAGAGACTGGCTGGATATACTGCAACGCAGTCCAGCTGCCTGACTGTGTAATTAAACTCCAGCCTGTCTGGTTGAAATGCAGGAGGCATTTCTGCAGTGAGGTTAAATTAAGAGTTGGTGATGACAAGCAGACATTATGGAAATGTCAAAATTAGCATGTGCTGAATGAGAACGCTGGATAGCCCTAGCTCCAGTCCAGAGGCTCAGCAGGAGCAGGGAAAGGAAAGTCTGAGGAAGGGAAATAGTCTCCTCACTGTGGCTGCTCCTACCTGCCCTCTGCRGACTAGTTACTTCACCATACGGACAATTTTTGCCAGAGCTGGTACTTTCAAGAGGGGTAACGTGAGAAGAGAAAGACCAAAAGTTGGCTGCTGCTCTGAACTGCCTTGTGGCAGCAGCCTCCTTCCCCACTAACTGATGGGGGGTGCAAGGTCTCCTCAACAAGGGGTAGGCTTAAAGTTAAGAAAAGATGAAGGTTCCCACACTCATTTCCAGAGCTCCTGGTTTCCCCCGAGGTAGGGAAGGCTCCTTTGTGTTCACTCTCACTGCTTCCTAACCAGCTGTTGACTTACCATTTTCATTTTCACCATGCCTATATTGTGTTTAAAACAAAATGAACAAAACAACTCACAACTGGAACAGGCATGGTATTTTGTAAACTTTAGAGCTGGTTAGGGAGTCCTTCCCAAAACTCTGGGTGRCTTACTGTTTGTACGAAATGTAATTTTGTTGAAACGTTTCAGCCAAACTCCATGACTAAGGAAATGTGGAATGCACTTCATGGCCTTTCTGACAGGAGGCACTGCTTCAGATCTCTTTGGACTTGAATGTGCCTTCAGCACGACAGGAACGTCTGTAAGCTGTTGATGTGTTAACTAAGACGGGGAAGAAGGGAAGGACTGTTTGTGCTTGCTTGCTTGAGTTCTCCYTCACCTAGCAATGCTTCTGGAAGTAGAGCTGTTATCTCCGCYGCCTTGACAGGGGCCACAGGCTTGTTCAAACCACATTAGGGAGCTGTAGAGAGCACCACCATGAAGCCAAAGCTCTCTTGCAGACCTCTGGTTGCAGTTATATGCAAAGAGGAAGGCCCCACTTGTGATCCCTCCATTTCTCCAAGTATGTCTCTTCAATGCTGATACAGCCAAAGTGAATACAAAGGGAGAAAAAGTCCTTTTTCTAAAAAAGCTAAAAGTCTCACTGGCTGGCTCACAGAAATTGCAATGATTATCTGAAAATAAAGGAACAGGCTAAACTGTGCAGATGCATATATTGCCATAATTCTGCACTGTATTAATTTGCTTGTTACCCAATACCAYGGGCACAGGTTAAAGCGAAGGAAGCCAGGCTTACGCCTGTGGGAGAGAGATCATTAAGCTTTGAGTGAACAGTAGCTTGTGTCCCAAACTGCCTTGTTATCTCTGGGTCTGCCACCTCTTGTGTTAAGGTGATGGGCAAGAGAAGATGCAGGAAGAACGCACCTTTTCCGTTTGTCAGGAGGAGATACTCGACTAAGCTAATACGAATTCAAGACTGAAGTAGGAAAGGGATAAGCGAGGGATACAGCTGATTTACCTGATGAAGCACTAAAGGGATGAAAGGGAGTTTTTTTCTTTTACTTTCCACCACTCTCCTTGAATCTGGATTAACATCTTTAATTTCTTTACACAGCTACATTTCCTGCATGGGGCTAAAAAAGGAAGCATAGTTCTCCTCCTCCATGKTTCACTAGGGAGGGGCTGGGAAATTAATTCCTGCATGCTGCAAATTCTGAATCTTGCTGCAGGCAGGGAAGGAAAAAGGAGAGGGAGAGATTAGTCTTCTAGGGAGCCCAGCATGAGGATCTGCTTCTTGATATTATTAGGGAAGTCACCAAGCATTTCTTAGTAAGATTTTTTTAAACAAACTAATCAGCAATATTGGATTTTCAAGGATTTCAGAGGGAATTCTTGCTAATTGAGGTGTTTTTTTCCATTAGCAGCTCTCAGCAGGAGCCTTGCACACAGGTGGAAGAGCATCACGTATCTTGTAAAATCAATAGTGCAGCCAATTAAAAAAAAGCACAATTAGCGTGGCTGATTCAAATTAGAATTGCAAATTCCTAATGGATCCAGATGTCAAGGCTAGGCAAAGATGTAGAAGTCCAGTGTGTTTAAATTCAGTGAAAAGATTGGCACGCTCTATACAATGTCGTGAATTCCCACTCCATTCCCCACAACAAAGCAGCCCCAGGTTCCCTGAAGGAGTCACTCATGCTTCTGTATTTCAGAACATTTCAAGAGGATTTGACAGCCCAGTTCCCTGCAATGCTGATAATACAATACCCTCTCTCTCTCTCTCAGATGACGAGTATAGTCAAATGTGTTTTTGTGTTCTTCCTTGAGCCCAATAMAATGATGATTTGTAACTGAAAATCCAGTCCCTTTAGCTCAGTGGTGTTTATACCAACCCCCTGAGCTTCAGTGACACTATCCTTCCCTCCTTAAGCATTCTCTGGTGTGTAATAAGAAGATCAAACTTGATCTCTCTGGAGGGCAGGGCTTGTGGGGCAGGGATTTCCKAAGTGAAAAAGAATGAAAACAGGGCAGGACCACGTCCATTAGTGTTTGAACCCTTTGAGCCACAAGCTGTTGACTTGGCCAAGCTCTTCATGCCTAGCCAGAAAATGCMAGTGCATTTGGAGCATAAATTCAGGAAAGCATTGCCGGAAGAAATTGTATTAATCATAGAGAAKAAAACAGGGAGGGGCATCA
This sequence comes from Oceanodroma leucorhoa, assembly GCA_030449065.1. NCBI lineage: Eukaryota > Metazoa > Chordata > Aves > Procellariiformes > Oceanodroma > Oceanodroma leucorhoa. The sequence continues at coordinate 1,253,982 of JASVER010000116.1, forward strand.
AGAGGTGGTCTGCTGTGGTGCACAGATAGTTACAAGAGGCATGAATAGAAATCTCCATTGGCTTTATGCGGTTGTACAAGGACCATGTTTATGCTACAAGTTTCTTGTTGGCCTGACAAATCTTCCTTGCAGAGAAACTAAGTGGCATTTTATATAACTATGAACAAACTGTTCACGCTATTCCTCAGTTAAAATGATCAGCATTGTTATTTCTAATACTTCTTTCATGCCTGGGCAATAATTACAGTTMTATATATGGTCATGTTTGCTTTTATCTGTATCACGCACCATGCATAAAACTTGTAGCACTTTGAAAATGGGCTTCAGTCTATACTGCTTAACTAATTGTCCTGGTTTTGGCTGGGAGAGAGTTAAATTTCTTCCTAGCGCTATGTTTTGGATTTAGTATAAGACGACTGTTGGTAACACACTAATGTTTTTAGTTGTTGCTAGGTAATCTACTACTCAAGGACTTTTCAGCTTCCCAGGCTCTGCCAGGCGCATGAGAGGCTGGGAGGGAGCACAGCCGGGACAGCCAGCCCAGCTGGCCAACGGGGTATTCCATACCATGGGACGTCATGCYCAGTATATGAATGGGGGGGAGGGGTCCAGGAAGYGGMTATTGTTTTGGCTATTGTCTCGGYRGGTGGTGAGCAACTGCATTGTGCATCACTCATTTTGTATATTGTATCATTATTATATTATTATCATTGTTATTATTCTTATTCCTTCCTTTTCTGTTCYATTAAACTGTCTTTATCTCAATCCGCGAATTTTTTTTTTCTGATTCTCTCCCCATCCCGCTGGGGGCGGGGGAGTGAGCGAGCGGCTGTGTGGTGTTTGGCTGCCTGCCGGGTTAAACCACTACAGTCCTTTTTGGTGCCCAACGTGGGGCTCGAAGTGTTGAGATAACGACACATCTGACCCGAGTGGGTTAAAACAATTTGTTATAAACGTTCATTATATCAGTTCAGTAGTAGCTGGTCACAATGTTGGGTTATTTGCTCTCAGAGTTGTTGGATCTGTTCTTGGAGTTTTGTTGTGTAACACCTTACTGGCTGCATGTACTGCTGTTTGCCAGTATTTCTGTGGGGTTTGTCACCTCTGGGAGATGGATTAAGGTTATCGCTTTGCTGTACTGTGTAACACTGGCTTATGGTATGATAAAAGTATTGGTCATGAGATTGTACTCAGCACTGCCATCACCCCTGTACTTCAGGAGCTATCTCTTGGAAACTATTAATAATTACACTTTTTACCTCTTCTCCTCGGAAAGCCAATTTACAGGGGAGTCAGCTTCCTTCACCTTCCCCTTCTCCTCCAGGCTGATTACAACAGCTCTTGAGGATTTTGAATACCCTTGGGATGTTCAAACCAGCACGTTCCTAGTGCTATGTCTCCTGAATGCATTTCAGGCCTTGTTTAAGGTTAAACAACTATTTAAGAATACCACCCAGAGATCTGTCCTGAGGCTGGATAGTTATGAGTGGCAGGGTGTGTGGGATAGTATGGGCAAGTGCCTAGGACAGTGGTCACCTCCAGTGTTTTGGAACTTCACTCCTGAACAAGTGCAGAATCCTGAAAAACTAGTAAAATATTTGGAGAAAGTGTGCTGTCACCCTGGCAATTCCAGAGAGACACAAATCACTGCAACGTGCTGGGGCCTGGCCCATGCCTACCGAGCCCTGTTCAACACTATTCAGAACCCTCAAGGGAAAGAGAAGGTCTCCAGATCTGATGACAAAACGACGGGCGCTGYGGCCACTCCAACCCCCGCGACGGGCACTGCAGCCACTCCAGCCCCTGCAACAGGTACTACAACTGAACCAGATGACCAACCTCTGCTGRTATCAGTCGCTSCTATACATAAAAGGAAATCTTGGAAGCAAAAGTCAGGTCGTTTAGAAAGGGACGATGGAAAAGCAGGGCCATCACAAGGAGTGGAGGAGGAAGAGGAAGAACTCATAAACGAAACGGAAACCACCCGATCGCTATCCTTGAGTGAGTTGCGAGATATACGGAAAGATTTCAGCAGTCGTCCAGGTGAGCGTATTGTTACCTGGCTGCTCYGATGCTGGGATAATGGGGCCAGTAGCCTGGAATTGGAGGGGAAGGAAGCCAAACAGCTGGGATCCCTTTCTAGGGAAGGGGGCATTGATAAAGCGATTGGAAAAGGGGCACAGGTCCTCAGACTTTGGAGGCGACTCCTGTCAGGCGTGAAGGAAAGGTGTCCCTTCAAAGAAGATGTTATATATCGCCCAGGCAAATGGACCACTATGGAGAAAGGTATCCAGTACCTGAGAGAATTAGGCATGCTGGAGGTGGTTTACAGTGACTTGGACAACCAGCAAGTACCCAAAGATCCAGATGAAGTTCAGTGSACRCGACSCATGTGGCRGAAGGTGATAYGGAGYGCACCAGCGTCGTACGCCAATTCGTTGGCAACACTGTCCTGGAGAGAGGAAGAAGCACCAACAGCGGATGGCGCGGTTGGCAGACTCTGGGAATATGAAGAAACTGTCTCTTCCTCCCTTGTCTCAGTTGTGCAGAAACTRTCCCGGAAGGTCCAGCAACTTGAAGAGTATGTCCTACTCTCCACCTGTACGGACCAGTATCTCAGCCATTAGGAGTCAGTGTTCTTCTGCTCAAGAGAGAGGATATAGAAGGTACACACCACGGGGCACCCTGTGGTTTTACCTGCGTGACCACGCAGAGGACATGACGAAGTGGGATGGAAAACCCACCTCGACCCTGGAGGCACGGGTACGTGAGTTGCAAGGAAAAACAATCACACAAGGGGGTTGTCCCAGGAAAATTGCTGCTCCAGTTTTCAGAAAAAACCTGTCTCACGACGGTGCAGTTTCCAGTGAACAATTCCCCAGACAGAGTAGAAGGGCTGATTTTATTTCAGATTGTAATGAAGAAATTCTTGACCCGCATCTACAAGAAGTGAATAATGAATACTATGACCAGAACTAGTGGGGCCCTGCCTCCAGCCAGGTGGAGGAAAGGGACAACTGGGTTTACTGGACTGTGTGGGTTCAATGGCCTGGCACATCAGACCCACAGGAGTACAAGGCTCTTGTAGACACCGGTGCACAGTGTACCCTGATGCCATCAAGCTTTAAAGGGGCA